>JACXGK010007944.1:0-23727 GCA_016801125.1 Novumbra hubbsi
GGCACTGGGCACTCACAGGTTTGAGGAGTAAGCAGGGCCCTGGGAACTCACAGGTTTGAGGAGTAAGCAGGGTGACTTCGGTGAACTCTAGTCTCAGTGTTCTTGTTGTTTTAGGTACAGCAGAGGTTGGTAAGGAGTGCTGGTGGGCAGATACAGGCTGTCAGTCTCCCTGTGCAGACCCAAACCAGCCTGACCACGCCCTTCTACAGCAACCCCATGATGTTCTCTCACCAGATGAACGCACAGCTACTGCAGGATACAAACCAAAGACACACAGACACCGAGTTCAGCCAAGAGGGACAAATACGGTGAGACCTACTGACAGTGAACCACCAAGTCTGATTTCCTGTTGCAGAATTATTTAGGAACATAAGTGAAGTCACATGTCACTCAGTGCATTTTGGGAGACAATGATGCAGTAAATATAATCAAGTCTTGTAAAGTTAAATCATAGTTTGATTATATAGCATTTTAATGAACTAACCTGCTTAATATTGGCTGTTACCTTAAACAAGAAAAAGAAAGTAACATAATATTGAAATCTTGTTTCGGCCAAGACTCTGGGTTTTGGCAACAAGATCCTTTATCCACTTCCCCAGAGTCATATGAAGTTGTGTATACCACTTATGTGTTTTTGTGTGGAGTTAGAAAAATTATGTTAACTACTGCGATTGCATAAGCGATAGATAGATTTATTTTTATAAAAGAGTGCAAATCTAATTTCCCCCTTCAGTGGGAGAAGGTTAAGGTGACACTGGAAATGTAATCGTCTCCTTGAGTCCAAACTGAAGGAGGAAAAATGGCCATTGTATTTGAGCTCTGTTTGGAAGATGTAGAAATAGAGCATGTCAAGGATGAACAGTAACAGCTGGCGCAGTCACCCATTTTGAGAAGTAGAGGCTCGGTCTTTGGGACTGAAATTGACCTTTTTGGTGGCATGACATAAACTTTTCTTTGTGGTACCATGATGTAGACTGAATCTATTTCACTTACATGTATCGTATAAAGCCTTTATAAAGGTTAAACTGCATCTATAACTGCATGTCATGGTTTATAAAAGGGGACATGCAGGATGACATGTGTAGTATTGTACTGTTAGAATACCGGTAAAGAAAAAAACACTCCCCTTGATAACAGCCCCAGGAAATTGAAAGTGCTTGTCCTGGAACCCAGTTAAATGTTCCATGACACGTGAATGCTAGAACCGGTTAGGTTAATGGAGTATTTAATCTATTTGTTCTATAATTTATCTTTTAAAATCTGATGTAAACCTAACCTTAACCCTACTCTTAACTACACAATTGGTGGCTGACTAAATACTTTTTTGCCCCACTGTATATACCGTTCACAACCCTACAATAACCTGTAGATCATGAAAAAACTATCATAAATCAGCAGAATGTTGGTAACCTATTTGACAGTTTCTGTGGTGTCCTGAAGTACCTCTTGCATAGTTGGTCCTTGCAAGTTGCAACGACAGGGTTTTGCGCTTAAGTCACAGGGGGGTAGGATGTAAAAGAATGAAAATTCTTGCACTCACTATTGTAAGTAGCTCTGGTTACGAGAATCTGCTAAATTACTTGTTAATGCACATGCATATATACAGTGCATCCGGAAGGTTATTCACTTTTTCCACATTTTGTTATGTTACAGCCGTATTCCAAAATTGATTAATTTCTTCATTATGACAAAGTGAAAAACTCAATTTGAAATAAAAAATGAAAACAATCACATAACTACATAAGTATTCACAGCATTTAACATGACACTCAAAATTGAGCTCAGGTGCAGTCTGTTTTGACTGATCATCCTTGAGATGTTTCTACAACTTGAATGATGTCCACCTGTGGTAAATTTAGTTGATTGGACATGATTTGGAAAGGCACACCTGTCTATATAAGGTCCCACAGGTGACAGTGCATGTCAGAGCACAAACCAAGCCATGAAGTCCAGGGAATTGTCTCTAGACTTCAGAGACAGGATTCGAGGCATACCCTTCTGTGGAAGGATACATAAAAATGTCTGCAGCATTGAATGTCCTGAAGAGCACAGTAGCTCCATCATCCGTAGATCAGAGATGTTTGGAACCACTAGGACTCTTTGTAGAGTTGGCCGCCCGGCCAAACTGAGCGATCGGGGGAGATGGGCCTTAGTCGGGTAGGTGACAAAGAACTTGATGTTCACTCGAACAGAGCTTCAGCGTTGCTCTGTGAAAAGAGGAGAAACTTCCGGAAAGACAACCATCACACTCAAAATGACTTCAGGTTCTAGTTGCTGCCAAAGCAGCTTCAACAAAGTATTCAGCAAAAGTTTTGAATACTTATGTACATGTTTATATTTTATTCCTAATTTTTGCAAGTCTATTGAAAATATGAAACATTAAAAATATTAAACTTTTTTCACTGAATTCAATGAATTGAATCCATTCTGGAATAAGGTTGTAACATAACAAAATGTGAAAAAAAAAAGAAATGCAGAAAAAACCTGCGTTCTGCATGCCTTACATCATTTTACAATGGGGGGTCCAGGGAATGAAGCCTGCTGTCTTGGAGTTACAATGCTCTACCAAGATGCATGACAATGAACCATGAGACACTTTTTTAACACATGTACATGCTTATAAAGGCATTATAATGGCATTATGTTTAAGCAAAAAGTAATATCAAGCATGACCGAGATCTATCTTTGTGGTAGAATGCTGCTCAACCAGCCAATGCAGACCCTCATACCTGATAGCAGTGTTAGCTCTCAGACTTTCCAGTGCAACACAGCCATCCAGCAAACCAAGTGAGTGTGTGTTTAAGTATGTGTTTGAGTGCATTCGTGTGAAAGTGTGTGTGTAATCATGTTGATTAACTTTATGCTGTTGATAATTTGACTCTTACAGTATGTAGCGCACTCATTAAATAATGAATACGTTGCTCAAAAAAATTAAGGGAACCCTGCAATCACTCATTGGGTCTCGATGAACAAAATATATTAAAGATAAAAATCTTAACTATACATTGTGTCATTTTATTAAAATATTTATGCTCCTGGTGAGACGGCAGGTGTCCAGGGGGATCTCCTCACACACCTGGATCAGGGCATCAGTGAGCTCCTGGACAGTTTGTGGCGCTTCTTGGCAAATGTTGGATGCACCAGTACATAATGTCCCAGAGGTTCTCAATTAGATTCAGGTCTGGGGAACGTGAGGGCCAGTCAATGGCATCAATGCCTTTGTCATCTAGGAACTTCCTACACACTCTGGCCACATGAGGCTGGGTATTGTCCTGCACCAAGAGGAACCAGGGCCCACTGCACTAGCATAAGGTCTGACAATGAGTCTTCCATCCAGGTACCTAACAGCAGTCAGGGTATCGTTGGCTAGCTTGTGAACATCTGTGCGGCCCTCCAAGGATATGCCTCCCCAGACCATCACTGACCCACCGCCAAACCGGTCATGTTGGATGATGTTGGGTTCTGCGTAAAGTTCACCATGGCATCTCCAGACTCTCTCCTTTGTCACATGTGCTCAGTGTGAACCTGCTCTTATCTGTCAAGCGAACGGCGCAACGATGGCAGACCTCCCTATTCAGGTGTTCTCTGGCGAATGCCAGTCGAAGTGCACAGTGGCACTAGAGGATGTTCGGCCCTCATGCCTCGCTCATGGAGTCTGTTTCTGAAAGTTTGGTCAGAAACATGCACATCATTGTGTAGGGCTCTGTCAGTGTTCCTCCTGTTCGTCTTGCACAAAGGAGCAGGTACACAAAGAAAGCCAAACTAGAGAAGAATAGATGAGAGCCATTGTCTGTGGCCACCACCTGCAAACCCATTCCCTTTTTTGGGGTTGTCTTGCTGTTGCCTCTCCAGTGCCCCTGTTACATTCATTTGCACCAAAACCAGTGACATTGTTTCACAACCGCTTATGCTATTGAACTGGACAGATTGATATCCCTGAAGTTCAGTTGACTCTGTGCTATGCTGTGATGATCACGTGTTCCCGTAACTTTTTTGAGCTGTGTACATATCCAACATAAGAACTGTAATAAATGTATTAACAAAATATGTTTAAAAATATAGGTATTGTACCGTGACCACGAAACTACAACTAACAGGTCCCAATCATCACCAAGAAGTATCTTAGGCAACAAAGTGGAAACATTAGTAAGAGAATGCAGTTACATAATTAGCCGGAGGTGCAGTGCAGGAAAACAGCAGCAGCGAATCTATTCGACCTGTTGAACGCCCCCATCCTTCCTTAGATACACCCTGGACCAGCAGATGATGACCCCCTCATTCCCCATGCAGCAAGTGAACTGCAACACGGTCCTGGTCCCCTCTCCCGTCTTCACGTCCCCCATCATGATCCCTCACAACGGCTTTATCACACCCCAGGCCCAGCCAGCCTACCATGCTCAGCAGCAGGTCAGCCAGCCCTCTCTGCAGCTGCAGCAGTCCCATCAGTTCTTTCAGGTGCAGTACGCTAGTATTCCTAGAACTTACATTAATATAATAGCCGAATCACCTCGCTAACACAGTGCTGCCTTTCTGTTGATAGATGCAGCCCCAAGGACTCTTACACAGTGGACCTACTCAGGCTTTTTTCCAAACCACTAATATTCCACAGCAAGGTACTGTGGGTTACATTCAACAACCACAGCAGCAGCAACAACACCACCATTCCCACAACCAGACTGGCAGCCTTTCAGACTTCCGGAATATGCTCACTCGTTAGCATCAAAGACTCGGACACAGTGGTGAGATATCCCCCGAAACTTATTGTCATAGGTTTGTGGGAGACACACAGAGGCATACTTGAAACCCAGCTGTGCTGTGTCCTTTTCTGTTTCAAGTAGCCAATACGGCTTTGTTTCCAAGCAAGAATGTAAATGAAAGTATGGTTGTGGTGACTTTAGGAGCCAGTGTTTTCTGACAAAGCTGTGTTTGTACCCCATGCTGTGGGGAAGCACAGCCGGAAGCTGCTCGGACAGGGGTCGCCCCCAAGGTGTTGGGTCGACCAGACATGGAAACAGAGTCCTCGGGCGAATGGGCAGCGCTTCATTACACCACCATATTTGTCCTACTTTATGGAGCGGATTTGTCATATTTCATTGTGACACAGCTGGATGGAGAAAAACTGTAAAATTATTCAAAAGGTAAACAGTGCTGCTATGTGTTTTTCTGAAGATGTTTAACAAACACCGAGGTAATCGTTGGGGAGTCTCGTTGTGCACCGTATGCACTGTGTTTAGACCATCGGTTTGTTACAATGTGGTAAGCATTTACTTCTTCAACGTTGCATTTTCATTTTCCTCATTGGTTTGTCTTATGATTCTGTAATGCAGTTGTTGCATCCATTATTTATTTTTTCCAAATCTATGGAAAATCTTATGAAACAATACCTTTCTAAACCTAATTAAAACCAAATCATTCCCCAGGAAAATTACTATTATCTTTTTAAAAGATTCAAACGGTCACATTTCAAACCCCTTAAAAATACTTTTAACTTCTAAATGCTTATGTTTATTTTAGTTGATGTGTAAATCATCAAAAATATCTCAATGTCCTAATATTGCTTTAGAATTAAATGTTTCATTAATTGTAAAAAAGGAAAATAAAAAATAATGGCAACCTTTTCATAAAATAATTCATTAAAACCATACTTGATTTTGCTCATGGAATCTTTAATGTTGTTTTCAAAATGAATGTACTGTTAGTTTACTTTTTTGTTATGTCTTGTTATACTAAGTGCGTTATTTGTTTGCTGGCATTTAACAAATATAAAAAAAGAATGCCTTTACCAGCTCACAATCATAAAGTAGCAAAAAGCTAAGTAAGCAGTGGTTTATTGCCCAAATCACCCAAGGACTATTCATATATATCCAAGTGTAACAGTAGTTTATTGCCCAAATCACCCCAGGACTATTCATATATATCCAAGTATAACAGTAGTTTATTGCCCAAATCACCCCAGGACTATTCATATATATCCAAGTGTAACAGTAGTTTATTGCCCAAATCACCCCAGGACTATTCATATATAATATATAATTGTATATACGTGTAGCAAATGCTGCAATTATTGGAAAGACATTGTTAATATAATATATTGTAGTTATCATACAATAATTATTTAGCCTTTAATAACATAGTTTTTTCTCAGGTTATTTGTGGAAAGAATATTTGCAGTATTAAACTACTAACGTACTTTCCATAATTTGCAGGTTACAGTTTGTTGTAGACAGTTAATCTGCAGATTAGCAGATGTTTTGTCATTTTATATGTGGAGTAAGTAGTGTGACAAATGACATATTAATGTTCCTTTTCGAATATTACAATGTTCTTGTTTTATACCCGAGTTACAGTGGGGTAAAAAAGTATTTAGTCATCCACCAATTGTGCAAGTTCTCCCACTGAAAAAGATGAGAGAGGCCTGTAATTTTCATCACAGGTACACTTCAACTATGACAGACAAAATGAGAAAAAAAATCCAGAAAATCACATTGTCATAAATCAATTTATTTGCAAATTATGGTGGAAAATAAGTATTTGGTCACCATTTAAATTCATTTTTTTTCTCATTTTGTCTGTCATAGTTGAAGTGTACATATGATGAAAATTACAAGCCCCTCATCTTTTTCAGTGGGAGAAATTGCACAATTGGTGGCTGACTAAATACTTTTTTGCCCCACTGTATATATGTTTTCCCCAAATAACTTCAACAGCAGGTAACTGACTTGAGTTACCACACATTCATTAGATATTATATCAGTGAAAACCCCTACAGAACTTACATTATGAACTTTTAGTCACTAGCTAAAACAAAATGGAACAACATATTGGAATTAAACTAAATGTGCTCTTTGACATGAAGTAATATGTGCAATGCATTGTATAGTAATAAGCATTCTAAATTGGACAATGTTATGAAAACATTTCAATTCTCTATATAGGATAGTGACAAACTGTCACATCTGTCACAGTCACTAAAAAAAGCTATTGCGTCATTTTGGTTGAAAATATTAAAGTGGTTGAATCCAAGTATTCCAGTATTTCGATTTTTACCCTTTATTATGTGCAATGTTAATTAAAAAAGAGAATGTTTATATAGATTAAATGATGTTTCTAGGTATGTTCTCATGCAAAAGAGATACTAAATAGTGCATTGGTTAATGATATTCAACTATGTGATTTAAATGGAAATATTTTTGTATGAATATATCTTTAACATTCCTTCAACCATAAATATCAGCATTACCTTTATCAAAGTAGAGCTTGCCTCTGCTCAATACTTTTTCTCTAGAATTACTAATCCACACTAACGACTCAGGTCAACTCACCTTAGGCTGATGCTGCCATTAGGGACGGGGCCCATTGTAGATTGAGTTAAACTTGTGTAGGCCTCTTGCTGGGGTCAGCCTAACTTAAACATTGTTGTATGAGCCACACATTGAAACATTACTGGATCATTTTGTTATTACTCTAAAGACAGGATGGTGACCCTGGATAAGATATACTTGCGTATTTCAAGGCAACTTTCAGCTATACAAGTATTTGTATTATTATCTTCTTCTTAGACAACCATCATGATTACATAACCAATTATTTTAAAACCCTGTCGGTTGATTGTCAGCAAAATGTCTCCCTGGCTTGGCTTCCACTCAACTATGTAATTTGAGGGGAAACCAGCAGTTATTGGTTCAATGTGCTCAGTGCCTGATGAAAGGGTAAATTGTATTTTGAAGGTTGAAGGAACATGTATATTTAATTAAATGTGTGCTCTCTGCATTTGCCCTCAATCATATATAAGGAATTTCCTTTAGAAGTCCCAATTTGATTCCAGAGGCAGTAATTCAATTTCCATTAATCTAGTCCAAATATTTTCTACAGTTTGCTGTGTATTACTAAATGTTATACCAATGTTCACGTTTACTGGTATGATTGTTTGTTAATTGTGATTGCTACACTAAAGTGATTTTCATTGTCTCTTTCTCCCCAGCAGTAGAATATGCACTTTTTATTTCAGTTTGAGACTGTATTGTTATGTTCAAAGTGTCATTCTTTTAAAAGGCATCATGTGACCTTGTTTTTTTCCCTTTTCTGTGAACCTTAGATGTGACTGGTTATCCTTGCGGTATATAGGAAGGGGAGATATTTAATGCTTACTAAATAGCAGACAAAAAAAAGACAAACGGAACCTGGTACATAACAGCCATTTCTGCCTTTGTTTTGCAGAAAACTGAAAATATTGAATTATAGAATGTAATTTTGGGGGATTATATAGTTCTTTATTTTATAAATAAATATATTTAATAAATGATATACTGTGTGTATACATAATGTTACATTTTTTGGAAGTAAAACCAACAGAAGTATTTTGTAACACATTATTGAAGTGTCTTATTGGGGGAGGTAAGGTTTTTCTTTTCAGTTCAGCAAGTTGGTGTTGCACAGTTGAAGATATTGTATGGCTTGTTTTTTTTCTCTGTATATACCATATAATATACGTTTTTAACATTATTAATATTGTTTTAAAATAAATTAAATAAAAAGTTTACATTCTAAATCTGCTTGGATTTTAATTATTTGCACATCATAAAGGATCTACTGTATACATGTTTTAACTGTTGCCATTTTCTGGCCTGCATATCATTCATGATTAGCAAACTACAAAAACAAATGTGGCCCTTCATTTAATTTCAAAATCCTGATGTGGCCCCCGAGCCAAAATGTTTGCCCTCCCCTGATCTAGCCTATAGCTTTGCCTTTACGGTACCTTCATAAGAGGGTCCCTTGTTTGTGTACAGGTGTTGCACTGTAGACTGATTGGTGACCCAGTCTAGGGTAAAATCACCACACTCCTTACAGGGTGTGGAATTGAAAGCCCAAGTTGAAAGATTGAAAAACTTTCAAAGATGACATTAATATTCACCTATCAGTCTTATCCAGAGTGACTTATCCAGAGTGAGAGAACATTCTAAGACAGGTGGAGAAAGGACACCTCAACAGCAGTGATTATAAACCTTTTGTCGTGGGTGTGGTGAGTTTGGAACCAAATGCAGACATTTTAACTAATAAGTGAATTTATTTTACAAACAAAACAACACAAACTAAACACGATAAATCAAAGTTGCTGAAACGAGCAGCTAAAAATAAGACAAGACACCAAACGTGACGGGACTTAAACAAGAGTATCCACAATGAGCAACACCCGGTGACAGAAACAAAGGACATATAAGCACACACACAAATTACATAATGCGAACAGGTGTGTGTAATGTCCAAAGTGACCTAAGTGTGCTTCAAGATAAGTGCTCCCCAGAATATCACCACCAACCGGCACCGTGCTACCCTGTATGTTACACCTTTCAATATATCCTTTGCTGTCTTGTCAGATGGGCTCTCATCTCTACTGGGATACCCCCTCTCCAATGTCATTCAGTGGCAGAGCCACTGGCTTGCTGTTGTCTCTCCGTTGTGCCCTTAGAAGAATTGGAGTGAACTCAGTTGGTTGGTGTCCCTATGGTTAATTCTTGGCAATGTGGGTGGATTCACTTCCTGCCTGTTGGGCCCTGTCCGGGGCCTCCCCCAGATAGGGCCACAGTGTCACTGGACTCAGTGTTGTCCCTGTCCAATGCAACAGTGTTGTGGCTTGCTCCTTGGGGTTTCAGACTGTGTGTTTTGTAAAAATGCTTTGTGTGCGTAAAAATGACTTTATAAATACATTTGATTGATTTCAATCAAGTAGATAGAAATGTTTTGCACAAACATAAGTGTGTGAAGATGCAGGTTCCCATAGCTTCCCAGCGTTGTCTTCCCTTCATATGGCTTGTACCCATTAAGCCCTTCTATCAGGATATGTTGTAGGACATGACAGGGGAACAAATGTGAGATCAGGGTTTTTTGTTTTATTGTTAACTACACAACCATTTGTTTGGTTTACAATGTTGTAATCTATCAATCGATCAATTAAATGTACTTCTAAATCCCTTTTTACATCAGCAGTTGTCAGAAAGTGCTTTTACAAAACACCCAGCCTGAAACCCCATCGCGCACGTAACAACAGGGGTGATGGTGGCTAGAAAAAACTCCTTATGGTGCCTGGATATTAGGAAGAAACCTAGAGAGGAACCAGGCTCAGAGGGGTGACCAGACCTCTTCTGGCTGTGCTGGGTGATGTTATTAGAATACTATGAATAATTAATACATTTACATGGGCTGTGTCCAGAGTCTATAAAGCCTAATCTAGGTCAGAAGCATGACCAGATTCACAGGACAGGTAGCGTCTAGATCTGGGTTGGGAGAGGGGTAGGCAGAGTGGCAGCTGGAATTGTCAGGTATTGTCTTGATCTGCAGCACAACCAGAAGGGGCTCGGGACAACAGGCAATAAATCAATCCACCCACATTGCCAGGCATCAGCCAAACGGACATGGACCAACTGCAACCACCCTGAATGAGGGCTGAGTATTGTCAGAAGAGTTCATTTCAATTGCTCGAGGGGCGCAATGGCGAGACAACAGCACAAATGGCATTGGAGAGCAGGGATCCAAGTGGAGATGAGAGCCCACCTGGCAAGACAGCGTGGGTGGACAGTTTGTTCCCACAAAAAGGGGCGTGGAGATGAGAGACTACTCTGGATTTCTTTCTTCTAAATAAAAGCGGTATTTTCAATGGAGTAGTTTGGGTGAATTGTGCGGTATGTATATCATCTTCCCCAAAGAAATTAGACTATTTAATGCAGATTCCACACACCCTTTGAGTTTTTCTCGAATGTCATGTTCCACTTCACATAGTCTAGTTTTTCCACTAGTCAAAATAGTTCACAAAATCTAGTCTGTACATTTTATATTGTTATATTTTTAATATTCTTTTTTTAATTTGTAAATTTTTTTGTCCAACAAAAACTCTTTGCGTTTGCTTAAAAAAACGTTAAATTGTCCATCATCAAAAGAAACTATATTGAGAATTAATTATGCACATTGGAATGCATTGACATTGGTGCTTTTATTTTTAATGGTTTCGTTACTACCAAACGTAACCGAACGTTGTTAGCGGGGCTGGCCAGGTCTGGGGCAAAAGATACGGTGGAACTCTTATAAACAATTGGTTGTACTGTTGTTTCCACAGATACTTCCTGTGTAGGTAGCTACAACGTTTCATTCGCAAGTCAAAAAACGACGAGTTCTGTAAAAAAAACGAATCAGTTACTTTATAATTGTGTTTAATTCTAGCTGGCTAACTAATGAGGTTAGTTGAGTTTGCTGAAGTCTTTCAAAGTAGTACAGTACCAGCTGGTGTTGTTATTGTTAACTTTTTAGAGTTATCGATATTATTGAATTTGGACTGACAGATACTAGTGCTACGGTACGTTTTCTTCGTTGGCATAAGGTAACGTTAGCCATACTGTTTTTAAAAACTTGGCGCTAGTTAGCAGATGTGTTAGCCCGCTATGCTAGCTAGCGTGTATACAAACATTTCCCGTGTGAATGCATCGCATTTGAATGCATGAATAATGCCCGAGGAAATTGATAACGTATTGACTTGTTCAGAGTTAGTGACTGGAGCAAATCATAATTCTTTGTTCCTATCTACGTTAGAACAGTTATTTACGGCAAAAACACGTAGGTTTAAAATTGACAGGACTGACGCTGTAGCTGTCATCGGACTTCAGAGATATTTAACAGAAGAACAATCTATTGTTGGACAACACCAACCTGACAGCTACAGCTATGATATAACAGTGACGGATGGAGTCTGGCAGGCCAAGTGCATTCTTGACCGTGGTTTAAATTATTTGGTTCAGAAAAATATGATTCGTAGTGGAATTGATATTAAAATTACGCAGTGTTCTTTTCTTTACAATGAGAGGAGATTGGGACAGGGTTGTGTTTGTATCGAAAAGATTGAATATGGTTCTCTGGAATCGAATCTATTACGCCACATTAAGGACTTGGATTCAGTCCCGATGCTTTCAAAGGATGGCTTCGGAAACATGGCAATGCAATGTGATGCACCTCTTCAGGTGGGTCGCAAACATTATCTGTCTCTTTGGAATAACGAGGATCCTGAAGGCAGAATATGGGTTTCAGATATTCCCCCTTCAGATGTGGTGCTGGATGGTAAGATAAGAGTTTACGTTTCACAACAACTGCAAACTTAATTCCACTATTAGAATATATTTGGGTGGAAACTCAACACAAAATGTTTGCTTAGATTAGCAAAAACATAAATTTTTGGAGTGTGCCGCTGCTTTGCAGCCAATTCTTTTCCAGCTATCCCGTTTCAGACAATCTGCAAGTCAGGCCTTTCAGCCAATTACCTTCTGTGAGGCAGGCCTTCCAGCCAATCAACTTCTGCAAGGCGGGCCTTCCTCCTTGGCTTATTTTGTAAACGCACATTTTACGTAGATCTCGGGTCTCAAACCGGTTCCACGGAGGGCCGAGTGTCTGCAGGTTTTAGTTTTTTCCTGTAAATTGGTTCCAGGTTCAGATCTAAATAACCAGATGAGGATAGACCTAACCAATCAGTGACATAATTAATCAAGTACAAGGTGAGAGTGAAAACCTGCAGACAGCCCTCCGTGGAACCGGTTTGACACCCCTGACCTAGATGATATGTACAGCTCTGGAAAAGGAGACCAATAAAGTTAAAAAGGAACTGAGTGAGGAACAGAAGGGTTTAATTTAATTTAAAGAGTCCACTCCAAATTGATTAATCTACACGAACATCATCAATATCCTGGTGACAAGACGGAATGGGCCGCTGATACCTTTTGTTCTCAGTGGTTGAGGATTTAGGGTTTCAGGAACCTCTGAGGGGCTTTAGCCAAATTACCAATATCCACCTCTTACCTATTTCAGCAAACAGGCAGTACCCACACTGTATGATTGTGTAACATTGTTTGTCATAATTACATGTTGCTCTTTATTTTATTTTAGATTATATATAATAATAGCATATTTGTGAAGATATTTGAGATAAATATCCAGATATCAAAACCATTTCAAAGTTGAAGATTTTCAATATTTTTCAAAAATAAATGGTTGATTCAGAAATGGTTGATTTCAACTTTTATAAAAGCTTTCTAAGGGGTTGTTTAAAATATTTTTAAACAATCAGTCATATTGGTTGAAAGGCGGTGGCAGATGGTGTAATTTGGAATATACTAAATCTAAAAACTCAATCTAAAAAAGAAATGTCAAGTAATAGGCTGCATGTTTCATAGAACCCCATTCTATAAATTCTTAAAGGGATAGTTAGTCCCTTTAATATTAATATTTTAGATTTTATTATTTATTTTAAATTGTATTAAGATTAATATTTTGGTGAAATAACACTTACCGTGAGTTGTTCTTGAAGGCCTATGGAATCATTATTCATGACAAGCCTTTTGCAATGCAGCTTTTGTTGCTCATAAATTTGGACAATGCTAATCACACAAACACCTATATATTACCTTCCAGGATGGACCAAGGGGGAGGATCGGAGTAGGGGGGTCGGGTGTATAGGTATATTTTAGTCTAATTGTTTTACATGTTGTTTCAGAAGGGTAAATAAGGGTTGAGACTTTGGTGGAAATATTTGCTGAAAATTGTTAGACTGGTGTATGGTAATTATTTGATTTGTGCACACCTGTGAATGGGATCATCCATGGGTGGCGTCTTGGTGAAACTGTATAAAGGGTGCTAAATGATCATTCAGCCTTCAAGAACAACTCAAGGCAAGGGTTATTTCACCCAAATATGAATGCAAGGCTGGATGATATTTCTTTTTAAGGGGGAGTTTAAAAATGCTCAATATGTTGTCTTTATTCAACAGTGTCCAAGACTACCCTCCTTTGTCATGTGGAGTCGTCACTCGGGTGTATGTTTCCACCTCTCCCCCTGATAGTGAGGGTGATACATAAATCCAGACTGCGGTATTATGGAAAGCCTGGACTCAAGATTGACTACCCGTACCAGGTGAGGTCTGAAGTTGTGACCATACAACAGTCAGCCTAGCGTTATGACCATACAACAGTCAGCCAAAGCATTATGACCATACAACAGTCAGCCAAAGCATTATGACCATACAACAGTCAGCCAAGCGTTATGACCATACAACAGTCAGCCAAAGCATTATGACCATACAACAGTCAGCCAAAGCATTATGACCATACAACAGTCAGCCAAAGCGTTATGACCATACAACAGTCAGCCAAAGCATTTTGACCATACAACAGTCAGTCCAAAGCGTTATGACCATACAACAGTCAGCCAAAGCGTTATGACCATACAACAGTCAGCCAAAGCATTATGACCATACAACAGTCAGCCAAAGCGTTATGACCATACAACAGTCAGCCAAAGCGTTATGACCATACAACAGTCAGCCAAAGCGTTATGACGACTGATTGTTGAAGTGAACAACACTGACAATCATGTTATCATTGCACCTGTCAGTGATATATTAGGCAGCATTTGGGCAATGTTCTGCAGGGAAACCTTGGGTCCTGCCATTCATGTGGATGTTACTTTGATACCTACCATTTACCTATTCCATGACGGTATTCTCTGATGGCCTTGGCCTCTTTCAGCAGGATAATGTGCCATGCCACAAAGCAAAAATGGTTCAGGAATGGATTGAGGAACACAAGAAGCTTGAGGTGTTGAATTGGCCTCCAAATTCCCTAGATCTCAATTTAATCGAGCATCTGTGGGATATGCTGGACAAACAAGTCCGATCCATGTTCACCTCACTACTTACAGGACTTAAAGGATCTGCTGCTAAAGTCTAGGTCCCGATACCACAGCACACCTTCGAAGGTCTAGTGGTGTCCAAGCCTCAGTAGGTCAGGGCTGTTTTGGGGTCTTATAAAAATATTAGACAGGTGGTCATAATGTTATGGCTGTTCGGTTTATACAGCCAGTTGGGGAGGTTACTTTTAAAATGTTTTCTTTTTGCTTTCATAGATGTTACTTTTGGGTTACTAAAACTCTGTAGTCTAACTCATAAGATGTATGTTATCTGACAATTCAATACTAGTGTACGCTCAGTGTAATCAAATTACTTTCACATACTTTTTACTTCCAACTACTCTTCTTGTTTTTTCCCCCACCAGTAGAGGGTGATGCAACTGGCTGCTACCGTCCAGTTTTTGGCATGTAGTAATTAAATATGGTTGCCTTGCATCATTTGTTTTTTTCCCATGCTGCAGGCCTACTTCGAGGTTGCCGACCAGAGTGGCACCATGTCCCTTGTCCTGTGGAATGAGTTGTGTCCAGAATGGTTCCAGAGACTGAATGTAGGAACTGTGCTTTACCTCCAAAACTACTCGATCAAGCAGAGCTATAAAAAACGGTCACGACCTCACATAGATAACCGCAGATTGAAGAGCTTTAACTCAGTAGGTACTGAACTCAATCATGTCGTTCACAATTGTAAATAATACATTATGAACTCTATTTTTGAGTACTTTCCAGAACTGTTGATTTTACAATGAAAGTTTACTTTGCCTGCCATGCAGAAATTTGTCTCAATCCACGGGATCCCACTGCTGTTCTAACGGTGGTTCCAGCGAAGAGTGTGCCATCTCAATGGGGCTTGCCTGAGGTATCCTACCAGTTCACTACTCGGTTGGTTCATTACCATTGTTTTTTCATTTTTGCCCGTTATCAAATTTCTGGTGTTGGAAACTTTAAAGCTGTGAAACTTCTGTGCAACAGATGTCATTTGCAGGAAACATTTAATATGTGTTCAATAGACAGTTCTGTTAGAATTTTGAGACTTATTTTGTCTGTGTGCACTTCAGGCAATACCAATGCAGTAAATAATTTAACATTTTGCTAGTGCTGTCAAACAATTCAGTGAATTAATTACTGATAATCACATAATCTTCTGAAGATTATCACAATTAATCACCATTTCAGATCACCATGTGATTTTACTAAATACGTTCAGGAGCTTTTCATGTCAGTGTGTTTACATTTCAGCCCTTAAATTAGCATAATTACTGGCCCAGTTTATTTCTATTTTTAGTCCATATGAATCTAATTGGAAGGTTGCTGGTATTCGATCCCATAGTTCTCTCAAACCCTTCTACTGAGCTCATATGTTGAAAAACTGCTATGTTAGGCTGCTGTATAAAAAGTATAATTTAGAGAGCAGGGGCCATATCCATAAAACATCTTAAGGCTAAAAGTAGCTCCTAACTTGCCGATTTAGAAGAAACTCTTGAAAATAATGGGCGTGTCAGTCCTAATTTCAGGAATCCAAATGTTTTGCTCTAAGAGTATTTCACAAAGCATTTTGATGCTAAAACCAGCTCCTAAATCTGTGAATATTTAGGGGTAGGCAAGAGGACTCCTAAATCGCTAAGATCAATTCAGAGACAATCCTAAAATGGCTGTTGCCGGCAATCCGCCAGGAACATAAACATTGTCGAACCGCTTTGTGATAATTAGCTCTTAAAAAGTTGTTTAACTGAATGACTTCTCATCATTATCGTCATTATTATTACTTCTACTTTTCAGCACACATTTAACAGGATGATTTGAAAGTCTAGATTCCTTATGGTTTTTCAATCAAAAAACGATGACATCCAACCGTATACAATGCATTAGCATCACCAATAAGTCATTTTAGCATTAATGTAATGTTTCTGAATCATTTATATATGGGGACAAAGGGGAATTAAACAAAGCAAGACAGATCAAGGTTTTGACAACACTATGCTACTTGGCTACAAACAAGCCTACTTGGTGGCCATTGCTGGACTACCACATGTAGTTGGTGCTGCAGATTGGAAACATACTGTAATTGCGCAAATTATTGCACCCTCATAAGATGAATGCGCATTTCTTTACGAGCTGCCAGACATGTAAAAGGCTGACAAATCTGAACAAATCTTCACTTGTCAGTATGTCATTCTTGGTTTCATGTTTAATCACGGACACTTAGCCTACATTTCTATTTAAAAAAAAAATTCAATACAGGAACTTGACACAGTATTGCTATGATTGACAGAGACCACTCCCCTATCAGCCAATCACTGTGGGTGTAGTAAGGTTGCTCGTGGAACGTAACATCATTCATAGCAACCGGGTCAAACCCACCCTTTCACTTATCTTAAGACTTCTCCCTATTCCTTAGTAACATTTGGTCTTTTGTGACTAGGTTTTAGCTAAGAACTTTTAGTTCTGTTTAGGAGTCTTCCTAGTGGTAAGAAAATGTTTTTTGAATACGGCCCTTGATGTATAGACACTTAATCCAACCCTGAATTACAGATTATTGTGGTATTTGCTTATTTTAAGATAGGTAATAATACATATCCATTGATTTAATGAATCAATGGATTGTAATAATTGATTACTTTCTTCTTCCTTTTTTTTTTTTTTTTTTACATTTGCCCACATGCAATTAATTGAAAATCATGTTAAAGTGTATGCAAGCATTTAAATATATTCACTTCAGCAGTTTTGGCTCATCCAAGTGGTTTAAAATACAAAGTAGTTTAAAATAAACAAGGGATGTTGAAGGGAGTAATTGAATTACCATGTATTTACCCATTTCCAACATTACTTTGTAATTTCCCTGAACTATGGATTTCTAGCTTGTTTTTCTGTTTTTCTTGTAGATCAGAGTTGGAGAGCTTGCCGAACAATTCCGTTTGTGATGTCATTGGTGTGGTTACTTTTGTGAGTCGGGTGGAGAGAATCAAGAGTAAGGGAAACCAAGGTACACACAAAGGTAAGAGGTTAGACTAACTACTGTGATTATAATTAACCAATAACACACAAAGGTAAGAGGTTAGACTAACTACTGTGATTATAATTAACCAATAACACACAAAGGTAAGAGGTTAGACTAACTACTGTGATTATAATTAACCAATAACACACAAAAGTAAGAGGTTAGACTAACTACTGTGATTATAATTAACCAATAACACACAAAGGTAAGAGGTTAGACTAACTACTGTGATTATAATTAACCAATAACACACAAAGGTAAGAGGTTAGACTAACTACTGTGATTATAATTAACCAATAACACAGAAAGGTAAGAGGTTAGACTAACTACTGTGATTATAATTAACCAATAACACAGAAAGGTAAGAGGTTAGACTAACTACTGTGATTATAATTAACAAATAACACACAAAGGTAAGAGGTTAGACTAACTACTGTGTGTTATTGGTTAATTATAATCAAAGGTAAGAGGTTAGACTAACACCTGTGATTATAATTAACCAATAACACACAAAGGGGTGTGAGCTGTTGTTTGACAATGCAATTATTAAAATGCGTAAACCCAGAACTAACACAATTAGATCAATACAAACAAATGTTTGTCATACCTGTGATGAATGGTCTAATCAAAATCTCTCGGTATAGAAACCAGGCCAAAGCCATGTTATATGAACCTTTTTTCCAAGGGTATGACCATGTATGATGTACTGTTCTGTGTTGGTAATCAGTTAATAATATCCAATACTCCTCCTTAGGGGTTGGTTGTTTATGGCCAATGTACAATAAATGGCTAAGAACTCGTCCCAGATAACCGTAGATATACACCCCTCGTGCCTCAATTCATCCTCTTGTATTCATTCCACTATTTCATTCCTCACACATTATTTTAAATAATAACCCCTTCCTAAGTTTTGAAAACATACATAAATACAACTTCTGTTCATTCCCTCGCATGTAGCATTTCAATCACATAATCTGCTGTGTAAAAGCTTTTGGAATAAAGATGAGTAGTAATTTGTTGTGGTACTAATAATACGATTAAATGTATAAGCACGAGCATATGATTTGTTGTGCTATAGATTAGGTCTACCACTCAGACACATCAAAGATGTAGTCCTACTGAAACTGAAATGCAGGACAAGTTGGAAACTGTTCATAACTACCACAATCAGGATCCTGCTTATTTGAAGAGCTACAGAGTTCAGTGGCTGTGATGGAAGAAAGCTTCAAATAGATCAACATTGTAGTGACTCCTAATGATCAACCTAATCGACAGGAAGAAGAGAAGAAGGCAATTACAATGCAGTCAAATGCTACACATTTTGTTGTTTTGTACCCAAGAACATATGAGCCAGGAGTCATCGGACTAATTTACGATCTTAAAATCATGCTTGACGTTTGATGACTGCCTAAAGTCTGCGACTCATAGACATCACATGCTGGGTACCTTATAAAGGCAAGAGAGACAGTTCCAATGGCCGCTATAGATGCCCAAATGTTATCACCCCTCAATCCTATTTGGTCGAACTTGGGCAGTTTCTTTTTGTCTCTTTCTTTTGCCATGACATTACTAGATGTAAAGTTTTAACAGGGCACTTGGTAGAACCCGGCCTCAAAACAACAACACGACTTGTGTTCTTCTCGTCTTCCTTTGACTTAACATTCTACTTGTCTTTGCCTTAAAACATTAATTGCGGTGTACTGGTCATTCTGCTTGTTTTTATGCTAATCGTACAGTAGAAAGCCTTACGTATTGCCCCTTGAATTTTACCACCAGTTCTTTTTCCAGAACTTTTCTTACTCATACTTTTTATGAACTGTAACCTGGCCATCTTGTTTTTAAGACTAGCCTTGCTGTGTAGATTGTGTGATAGTGGCTGACACATACTTGCCTACTTCTTGGAGAATGTTATTGGTCTTTTGGAAAAGTTATCATATTGTTTTGTTTATCATTCTTCTGTAATTCACTTTAGAGGTCAAAGTCAAGTCCGACCAAGGCTCAACAGTCTATTTCTAATTGCTGAGCTCACCACTTCTTTCCTTCTTTTAATAATGTTCCTAAACATTGTTTTGGCTGTGTTCTTGATTATTTATTTAAAAATCCCTTTAGTCTTTATGTTGACAGATCCTAATAGCATACTTCAAAGGCAAGCACAATGCATAAAAAAATACTCTGCCCAAAAATATTAAGGGACCACATAAATTACTCATCCGGTCTTGATTGAAGAAAATATATTAAACCAAAAATCACCAACAGATTGGGGGCTGGATTCCAACTTGTACTTAAAATCAAATTAAACATTTGAAATCACGGGCTGTTCCAACTTATGTGAATTTCATCACGACTACTCATAATGTGACTCAGTAGGGTGTATGGCCCTGCATTCCCGAAAAAATCTGATCTCCTCCCAGAACTGGATCAGGGCATCAGTGAGCTTCTACACAGAGGAGTTGATGCTGGTCTTGCTGCTGGGTTGATGCCCTTCTACGGCCCTGTCCAACTCTCCTTGTGTAACGGCCCGTCTCCTAGTGTCTCCTCCATGCTCTTGAGAGTTTACTGGGAGACACAGCAAACCTTCGAACGGCATGTATGGATGTGCCATCCATTTAGTACGAGTATTGTAAACTATGGACAGTCCTTGATTTGAAAAGAAATGGGTACAGGAGAGGTTTTTTACCAGGCAGGATTCACAGAGTGAATCAAGTGGCAAGTGAACCCGACAGGAATCCGTAGGCTACTCTCTATTGAAAACAGTTCATGTGAAGCACCCTGGACAACTTCAATAAAGGTTGCAAATCAAGTGACCGCTCCCGCTCAAGTCAAGCAACTATACTTATTCTATGTTGGGATTCTGAGGCTCAAACAAGAAAAATGTGTTAATTACGACAAACAAATTAACAATGTTGACCTTTTTCTTATTAATCGCACGCTTTAACTTTCACAGCCCTACTATTAGGTCATTCAAGTGAAAAGGTTTTACAAGTGCCGTATTGTCTTTCTTTTGCAGGCCCAGAAAAATATTGGACCTACCGCTGGGTTCATGCAGTGGATGGAACGTCTAACATTCCTTTCATTTTGGAGATTTTTGCTTCTTCGCAACCAGAGATATTTAATGGGATATACCCAAGTACTGTTCACTGTATTTCAATAATAGCATAACACAAACAATTTCATGGGTAAACAGCAGCAGAACTCTCCCAAGTTAAACTACTTTCTGAACCTTCTTCACCCATTGCAGTGACATACCTGGTCTGCACTCAGATGAGGAAATGCCAAGACCAGGACTCACTGCCTTACCTCACCAGCAGCTGTGAGACACAGATATTCACCACAGGTAGGAGTTCTTGTCATTTGGCATTAGACTTTTTTTGTGGAAATGTGCACATACATCCTCGGTTGTAGGTGTATAGTTAAATGCTTTGCTACAGCTTATCCTCTACGAAGCAGAATAAGTAAAACTGTTGATATAAAAGTAAATAAATAAAAGTGACAATAGAAGCAAATGAACAGCCACTGTAATTAGAAATAACATCGCAGTTCTTAGCTCCAGCCCTCCATTGACCACAGACCGGCCCCTCTTGCCCAGGATTCCATCATGATGTTTTATCCTTTTTGCGCTACATTTTTCTTGTTGTGTCTCACAAGGCCTCTGTTTCTTATCTGCCAATACTGTCTCAGAAATGAAGATTTACCTCAAGAGCACAACAATGTTCCCTTTTGAATGAGTGTGGTTCTTAAGCAGTGATCTGCAGGTCCAATCTCACCTTCATATTGCGCTTTGACAGGGATTGCTGTCCTTGACTCAAGAAATTAGACACTGATGGACAGTACCAGAAGAGATGATGCTAAGATATTGTTTGTATGTAGTTATACTTGATCAGATGTTGTTTTCCCTTAGGTTATCACAAGGGCCAGCCCTATGTGTTAGACGATAAAGTGAAGAGCTTTATCCAATGGACCAAGACTCTGAAAGACAGCGTCATGATGAAGAAGACTGTTTTTGGTGGCCATTACAGCTTTCCTCATGCCCCTCAAATCTTCACACAGTCCGTGGCAGATGGATCAGGTGAAATAAAGATTAAGGAATCTCTTATCTTATCGCTATCTGTAATATGCACTAATGTGTGTTTGTTTTTGTATTTTCATAATATTTTTTTTTCCTCTCAGCACAAGTCCCTCTAGTTTCTGCTACTGACCTGAAGAGGGAGATTGAGAGTCTGCATTATCGTGAGCACAAGCGGTTGGCAATCCAAGGACAGATCAAGGCTGTGCAGTATGTGAGATGGCCAGAGGAGGCGTTGTCGGACCAGGTAGACTTTATGGACACACTTAAACGCAGTTGTACTTGATTTAACACACTTGTACTCTCCCTCTGAAGTATATGCAGTGTTTTTTGCTGTCAGAAAGGTGCGATGCATGCAGAGCAAAAATCGTCAGTTGCATGTACAGAACTCTAGGAATCTGTATTATTTTACATTTTAATAAGCCTTTTATTTTTGCACAGGTAAGTCAGGACACCCATCTAATGTCTGAAAGACTGCACTCTGAGTATTATCCCCTTCAAAACCAAGGTGCGCTTTGACCTGACCTTTAGACCAGATGGAAGTAGGAGTGCCGCCATCGGCCCCCCCAACACCCTTTTCTGAAGAGTTTGGTCTCTTATCAAGTGACTGACCAGGACCGACACTCCATAACTTCAGAGACTAGCCAGCAGTGGGATGCTAAATGACATGCTGTTTAAGAAATGTTTGTGCTGATGATGTAGAATGTAACAGCTTGTTCTCCCTTAGCCAGAGTTTCAGTCAGCGGGCGGTAATATTACGGAGGTTCCCGGCCCAGCCGGTGGTCAGGCGACTGTAGGAGTGACTGGGATGAACCAGAGCGCTGTGCCCTCCGCTGTGCAGAGCTCATCTACTACACGGAAAAGAAAACGACCCAAGAAAAAGTGAGTTGTAATTCTTACTTTCAGGGTAGGACATTCTGAATTGTATCTTTTTGTACAGCATTTGATATTGTGAAATGTAAAATATACATGTTTTACTATAATTGGTTCTCTTTTAGAGCGATGCGGTGCTACATTCCTCATGCCAGGATTCAAGAGAACAGGTAAAAAAAACAGCTATGCTTCGTCATCTGATTAATCGTTTCTATATGCCAAGTACCCAACCGGTTCAAGTTGAATGCTTGTTCTGTTTAGAGATGTTGGCCAAGACTTGACTGAAGAGCAGCTAGGTGGACAGGGAGAGCAGAGCGATCTAGAAACGGAGGAAGAAGTTGGCACAATAGAAAGAAACCCAGACCCAACCATAGCTGGGGGACTGCAAGATCCGTCAGGTATAAGAGTGCTATTCCACATGAACATCTAATCTCAGCTGTTAGCGATCTGCAACGTTTCCTTTTTTCTCTATACGCCTTAATCATAATGGCGTGTATTCGGAGGACTGGCCTGTGTTATCAACTACGCTCTTTCAGGCTAAAATGTAATTGGCTCATAACATTGATGAGGAATGTTCCAACAGCGCTCGTGACACTCTGGCCGTTCGGTCTTTTTTGGGTTTTTAAGAAATTCCCCGATGTGAAGGCAAGCCTGGTTTCACGTCGTGGGAGAGCAGCTCGTGGCAGGAGCAGAGGAAAGAAGTGCCGGAATACGTACACCCTGGTGGCGTGTACCTGGAGAGCCTTTGGCAGAGATTCAGATTCCATGAGAAGAGCCTTGTGCTGCAGCAGAGTAACCTCCACGCTGCCAGGTGGAGCCCCGGGGAAACCACACGCACCCCCTTACCCGCAGCCGGCAAAGGGTACTACTACGTCACCGTATTAGGTAATGGATAACCCATGTGTACCCAAAGGGTACTACTACGTCGCCATATTAGGTAATGGATAACCCATGTGTACCCAAAGGGTACTACTACGTCACCGTATTAGGTAATGGATAACCCATGTGTACCCAAAGGGTACTACTACGTCACCATATTAGGTAATGGATAACCCATGTGTACCCAAAGGGTACTACT
>JACXGK010007945.1:8949-23896 GCA_016801125.1 Novumbra hubbsi
AGACTTATCGCATGGCAGCAGGCACGGAGAACAAGGTCACCCTAGAACATGAGGTTATTACTCGCTCACATGGCCGCGAGAGGATGGACCACCCTGACGCTGCCACACTACTGACCCTTTTACCAGAGGCCTTATGGTCTCAGGGACCCACGGACGTGGGCCTAGCCAAAATAACCCCAGTTACCTTTCAGATCCAGCCTGGCCCACCTATCTGGCGCTCTCAGTATCCCCACAAACCAGCCGCAGCGGCTGGGTTAGACAAAGCGGTAGTGGGCCTCTTCCAGTCACAGGTACTGGAGGGGTCGGCATCGCAATGGAACACACCCATTTTACCGATAGAAAAGGGGAAGACCGGTAAATACCGGATGGCACATGATCTACGCGCCATTGACAAGATTATCATCACCCCCACCATTCCCGTGCCTAACCCTTATGTAGTACTGCATAGCCTAGAACCATAACACCGCTGGTTCACCTGTATTGATCTAGCTAATGCTTTCTTCTGCCTTCCCTTAGCAGAGGACCGCAGAGACATATTTTGTTTCACTCACACGGGCCTCCAGTATCGCTACACCAGATTACCGCAGGGGTTCTCATTGTCTCCCGGTCTGTTTAATCGCGTGCTACGGCACACGTTAGAAGCCTGCGACATCCCAGAGGGCACAACCTTGGTCCAATATGTCGATGAACACCTGATTGCGGCGCCAGACACGCAGTCGTGTCTGGACACCACCAAAAATGTTCTGCTTTGCCTAGCGGACGCTGGGTTTAAGGTAAGCTAGAACAAGTTACAATTGGCTCAAACAGAGGTGGCCTTTCGGGGCCGCACCCTATCTCAAATGGGGGCGGGGATGTCAGCAGCACATTGTTCCTCCATATTCAATCATGCTCTCATTCTTAGGGTTAACAGGGTATAGTCGTACTTTCATCCCCAACTACGCAGGCCTTACGTTCCATTTACGGTCACTAGTGGCGGCAGAGGGACAGCGCAATCTAACAGGACAGCTGCGTTGGAATTGTGAGGCAGAACAGGCCTTTATTGCCCTGAAACAAGCGCTGGCTCTCGCTGCACAATTGGCCACACCTGACTATACACTGTCGTTTTATCTGGAGGTTTCTGAAACAGAAGGCACTGTTAACGGGGTTCTGTTTCAGAAAAAAGGGGGAGCTAGGCAGGTACTTACGTACTTGAGCATAGCCATGGATAAGGCAGAAAAACGACACCCGGGGTGTACTTAACACGCGGCAGGAGTGGCAAAAATAATCCAGAAAACAGAGCATTTAGTAATGGGGCACCCGTTACAGGTACTGACGACACACAGTACAGTGGCATATGTGAATTCACAAACGTTCACCATGACTTCCCTCAAACAACAGCGACTGACAAAAATACTTACCGCACCACACATAACATACACACACAAAGGGATCAACATGGCAGACAGGATGGGGGGCGGAGAGCCACACCAGTGCGAACTGATTGTTCAGATAGAAAGCAAACTTCGGCCAGACTTAGAAAACAAGCCTGTAGCGGAAGGGGAAGACTGGTTCACAGATGGCTGCTGTTTCAGGCAGGAGTCAACGGGGGAACTGAAGGCAGGGTTTGCAGTGGTAAGAAGGGAAGGATCGCGATTAGTTACAGTGGCAGCCGATGCGCTGGTAGGACGCCTGTCGGCACAGAGGGCAGAGGTAGTTGCAGTGTTAACCGCACTAGAAAAGGCAGAAGGGAAAGTGGTGAACATATACACCGACTCAGCATACACAGTGGGAGCAATACATGTTGAGATACCGCAGTGGGAACGGGCAGGGTATCTGACAGCAAGGAATCAACCTATAAAACATGAGCCAGAGATGAGGGCATTGGCGGTGGCAATCTTGAAGCCACAAAAGGTGGCAGTGCTGAAATGTAAGGGACACGATGTGTCAGGCACCATGGTGGCCTAGGGAAATGACGCAGCAGATCAGGCGGCAAAAAAGGCGGCGGGGTATACGGTTGGACAGGCACTAGTGGTACGATCATTGCCCGAAATGACGGGTCCGTTGTCTAAAGAGCATGTTCAGTTTTCTCAGGAGGCAGCCTCCCCACAGGAAAAGTCGGTGTGGTTGGAGAGAGGTGCCACCCATGTTGAGGGGCTCGGGAGGGGACCAGACGGTCGTCTGGCCCTACCACCCAGACTAAGACGGACGTCGATCCTGGAGGCCCATGGCCCGGGTCACGTCGGACCAGCGCAGACACTGAGAAATCTCTGTCACTGGTGGCACCCGTTCCTGAAAGCCATGGTAAAAGACTTTGTTGACCACTGTTCGGTATGTACACATCACAATGTGCGCCCCACCATACATCCTGAAATGGGCACCTTCCCGTTGACGTGTCGGCCCGGACACGAGATCACAATCGATTACACAGACATGGGGGAACGGGTGAGGGGTTTTAAGTACGTTCTTATGTGTGCGGATACATTCACAGGGATGTATCCCGGAGGCCTGTATCCAGGCGTGGCCTGCCCGGAGGGAGGACAGCTCTACTGTGGTGAAGTGTCTGATCAACCATTACATCCTCTGGCACAGGTTCCCTGAGAACCTGAGAGAGTGAAATCTGACAACGGTTCCCATTTTAAAAACAAACACCTTCAGCAAGTAGAGGCCATGTTGGGCCTGTATCATTCATTTGGTACCGTCTACCACCCTCAGTCACAGGGACGGGTGGAACGAATGAACCTCACCATAAAAAGCAAATTGGCAAAAATTCTGGCTACAACTGGGTTAAATTGGGTTGACGCACTCCCTGTAGCCCTCATGTCAGTACGAGCATCAGTGAACCAGGCCACGGGTTTCACCCCCTACAAACTACTGACAGGGAGACAGTTCCCTGGCCTGGGGGCTGGCTTGTCCCTGGGCGCTGAGAGATCGTCAGGATGTAGTAAGGCCCAATTTAATGAGTTACGAGCTCTCGTTACAGGTTTTGCCCAACAGGTGGGAGAACGGAGGGCGGGTGAGACTCCAACGACCGTTCCTGATACTCCGTGGGTGCTGCTGAAGGTGATCAAGCGGAAGTGGAGCGAACCACGGTGGACCAGCCTGCATAAGGTGGTGGAACGGACGTCTCACGCGTTGCGACTACAAGGAAAAGGCGAGACGTGGTATCACTGGTCCCAGTGCACCGCTGCAGTGCCACCCGAGAGGTCCCTGGGGGACATTCTGAACGACCAGACTCAACCGACGCTGGACCAGGATGAAGTGGACACACCTGTGGAGTCTCCTGACCCTTCTGCTCAGCTGTAGCGGAGAGGAGGTTGTCTGCCCAGGCCGAGGTAAGAGCCTCGGCCAAATCCAGTTGTATTTCCCCACTAACTCCACCACATCTTTCACTTTTGACCTATGTGAAGTGCTGAACTGTGAGGGGGCGGACGATTCATACAGTGGATATGATGTATATGCTTGTATGTCCAATACAGCACAAGCTATGTATACAGGGGGGAGGCCCGGGAGAGGGTGGTGCCCAGGGTGGGAGGATGTGTTCGACTACACCGGCACCTGGAGACCCGAGCCAAGAAAGCCAGGGTGGGAAAAAATTACATTACAACTTGATTACAGTGCAACAGGCAATCCCATCACGCTGTCCATCGGCGGGTCGGCGAGCCCTCCCGCAACAAAGGGGGTAGTGGGCGAGTCCAAAATATATGTAGGTCCCCCACACAGTTTGGCGTTGATTATCGGGATTGATCAGCCAGGGAAAGATGCAATGGGGATGGTGGTGGTGAGGTATACCGCCGCCAGCACCATCCAGCTGATCCTGCCCACAAACGGTACCGTGGTCATTACAGACTACTCACGCATGACCCCACTTACGATTATATCGCGCGCCACAGGGTATGCAGACTCTAACATCTGGCTAGATTGGTTGGCTAATAATGCAAAAGAGCAACACCTAGGGGGCTGCGTGGCGTTTGCCGCAGCCAGACCCCAGTTATTCACAGAACCCGCACCCCTGTATCCAGGGGACCAGTGGGGTTTCGAATGTATGCTAGCCCTGAGGGAAATGGCGTCGCCACCCAACTGCTTCACTTTAGCGGCACTCTTACCCCCAGTTCACAATTCCACCAGCCCCGGCCCGTTCACCCTGTTCCGCCCTAAATACGGCTTCCATTGTTTTAATGTCACCCGCGTACAGCCAATTATTGGTTCATATGGGGGCATCTCGAGTGCATGGTGTAACACGGGAGGATCATTTGGACGGTGGGCTCGGGCGGGGTTGTACTATCTGTGTGGTAATAATTTATTAGTATCTCGAATTCCCGGCGGGGTCTCGGCCAGTTGCGCAATGGTAAGGCTGGGTGCTCCTTTGGTACTAGTGGGGGACAAATTGCGACGCCCCAGCAAGGAGTCCACTGGCACGCTGTTCCAACGCAGGAGGCGGCATGTGTTGCGCGGGAGGCGTAGCGCCTCTCTCTTCGATCTGTCACTTGGGTCCCCTACCTATATAGATGCCATCGGCGTCCCCAGGGGAGTCCCGAACGAGTACAAGTTGGCCGATCAAATCACAACCGGGTTTGAAAACATTCCGATCCTCACTGCGCTATTCCCGGTAACCCCCAATAAGAATGTTGACCGTATAAACTATGTACATTATAATGTTCTGCGTCTCTCCAATCTGGCAAGGGATGCAATTGAAGGCCTCTCGGAACAGCTGGGGCCCACATCACTGATGGCGGTGCAAAACCGGATGGCCCTGGATATGCTGTTGGCCGAGAAGGGAGGGGTTCGTTCCATGTTCGGTGACATGTGTTGTACGTTCATCCCTAACAATACCGCCCCGGATGGGTCTGTCACCAAAGCTCTTGATGGGCTGCGGACTCTGTCCAAACAGATGCACGAGCACTCAGGGGTGGGAAATCCATTGGAAGGCTGGTTTAATTCAATGTTTGGGCAGTGGAAAGGGTTTATAATGTCACTCTTTCTGTCCATCGCAACCTTTGGAGCAATTTTTGTCACCCGTGGGTGTTGCTGTATTCCCTGCATTCGTGCTTTTATTATTCGCTTGATCACCACGACTGTGGAGAAGCGAGATGGCACTGACCCATACATGATGATGCCTTTGGTGGCTTCGAATCCTCCGGTGCCGGAGGACAACTGGGTTGATCTCGGAGACGAGATCAAAAGGG
The DNA here is from genome assembly GCA_016801125.1 of Novumbra hubbsi. NCBI lineage: Eukaryota > Metazoa > Chordata > Actinopteri > Esociformes > Umbridae > Novumbra > Novumbra hubbsi. Next base: position 14,112 of record JACXGK010007945.1, read on the forward strand.
GGATTTGTGGAATTCTTTATTAAAGATATTAGGTGTTGGACTGGAATCATGTCTTTGGGGAGTAGGCTGGGGGTTAATAGGTTACTTGGGACATTCCATAAGAGGGGGGAGTCAGGAAGTTAGGAGAATGAGACAAAGGACACTGTGTACATGGAAACCTATGAATTAAATTCTAGCTTGACCCCCACACATGGGACTGATAAAGTGACCCAGGAAGGAGGAGGGGAGACAGGCCAGAGGGGTCCTGTAGACTTCCTGGCGCCGGACACAACAACACCATTCTCATCTACCTCGGAAAAGGTCACCAGATAGTTCACCCCATGACTGGGGGCTGCGACACGAGACACACCCACCCAGGAAGCACGCGCAGCAACTACTATGCATCGATTGTGTGTGTGGCTATTTAACCTGTGTCCATGTTTTCAGTAATTAACATCCAGACTTTGTGCGAGAAAATCATCGCTCTGACACATCTTTTTACTTGAAGACTCTAGGTCCGGTAAAATACAACGCTTTAGCCAGAGAACACTTAACCACTGCTGGCTTAATACGAACAACTCGTCTATTTTTCGAAACATATAGCTGTCCAATTCAAACCATACATTGACGGGTATACGAAGCTTTGTAAGGTATTGCTTAGGTCCGTTCTTTATGTTCTCCACACCTAAAGACATTTGGACGATGCCGCTCGAAACTCCATCTTCCCTCGGTACATGTACTTGATGACACGGTCTCTCTGAGGAATCGGTGGCACCGTTCCATTCGATGTCCACAAACGTGCTGACCGTACGTCCACAGACATTTTTATTCAGTTCAGGACAAACAAAGTTACGTATTACTTCCCAATCGTGGCTCTGATATTCAACACCTAATGTGTCCTTTGTATATTCAGTTCCCAAGGGTAAACTGTATAACTTTACTTTCAAAAGTTTGTAATCAAACACAAAGCCAATTATCTGACCGTTAGGCAAGTCATATTGATCCGACAATAGCCTATTTGGAGGAATCTGCGTTCTGTACAAATTAAGGAAACGCTTCTTTGGAGCATCACATAATTCTGGAACATAATTGACATCTTTACAGGCCTCCCTTCTAACACCTACTTCGTAAGTTATAGCGGTCACTACTGTTTCACCAAGAACAGAATTGTTTTTAATTTCTAAGAGTTCTGACAATGAGTACAAACTTTATTTAAACACTCCTCCCAGGTGGGGACAACATGTCAGCCTTATCACCTATGACGCCTGGTCACCACGACTCCTGTCGGGGTGGGGAACCCCTCTAGCAAGTGTTTTTCAGGCGGCAATATGTCTCTAGCAAGTGTTTTTCAGGCGGCAAGATGTCTCTAGCAAGTGTTATTCAGGTGTCGGAATGTCGCTACCAAGGAAAGGGTTGGCGAACACGCACGCATTTATGATATTAAAAACACACACACATACACGCACGCACATGCACACACGCCCCGGGGGACAAACCCGCCCCCTTATGTCCCGCCTCTCCGAACCGGAAGCAGGGGTAATTAACCTGTCAGAAAAATCTGATTTTTCCGTATACTACTACTCTCTGATGTACAAATAACATGTAGAGTATTCACTGGATATTGGCATTAAACAAAGGACAAACCGTGACGCTGTGATGCACAAACAATAAACCACACCATGTGTGGTGCAACCCTAACCTAAGTAGGCTCCCCAATCAGAGTCAACTGAATGCAGCTGCTCTGACTGGGGAGCCCACAGCGGCATGGAGAAGGCTAGAGGCCTCTCCATGTGTCATGCACTGAAACGGCCAGAGGCCCGCAGCCAGGGCATGACGACTAGACAGATTGATATCCCTGTAGTGTCATTTGCTGGGTTTATACTCCAGTGATTATGTGATCCCTTCATATTTCTGAGCAGTGTGTATCTTTTAAACAATATACAATCAGACAGAGCTAAATCAGCCCAAGCTAAGGAAGTTAATTTGTTTTAGCATGCTCTCTATTGTTTTTCTGATTTTGCCTAAACTTAAGGACATCCACAGCAATGTGTCCTAATTATTTGAAATAAATAAGTATTAATATATTTTCAGTAGTAGTTTGCATAAACAAGTAGAGTGAACACTCTACAGCCAGGTGTATTGTCATTGTGACCTACAATATGTTTTTGTTAGGGGGCTGTATATCCTGTTGTCACTGTGGGCTTCAGAGCACAGTAGTACACAGCAGAGTCAGACAGCTGCAGTCTCTGGATAGTCAATGGGACTGTCTTTGTAGTAGAATCAAGATCAGCATTAAATCTCTGTTTGAACTCAGGGGCATTGACCGCATCTCCATATTTGGTCCGCATAAGCATGTACTTTGGGTAGTCATTAGTTTCTTGTTTGTACCAGAACAGGTATGGATTTGTAACCTGAGTATTAAATGTACAGTCCAGTGTGACCTGTCCTCCCTCAGTAGTGATCACATCTCCTGTTGACTGAGTGACTGAGTCTTGTGCTCTGCATTCTGGAATGGGAGATAACCCTGATAAATAAAGGGGAAGAAAATGAAGCAACATGATTGTAGAAAGAATAATTTAAGAATAAATACTCAAATATATTTTGATGACAAAAGGCATTTGAGCAAATGCCGTAGACAAATACATAAAATAACAGTAATCATACCACAATAAAATGCTGAAATAATCAGAATATTCTTCAGCCAAGACTCCATGTCTACTGATGATAATTAAGGAGAGAATAAACACACTTGTTTGTGTCCTGGGCTTGATCAACCAACTCTCTGAATGATGTAACTTTGCCTTAGCAGGTACTGAGGAGGAGATCATAATAGCTGTCTTCAACAGGGGAGGAGCCTATTAAATGTTTTCCTGAATTAATCAACCACATTCAGATTAACAAAAACCTGTTAGAAAATGAAATTGCTGTTTATCAGCTGGATCATCAATTTAAATATATTTAGAAATATATGCTTTCATTTAATTAAATTTTTTTAAAGAAAAAAATGTATAGTAAAGAAAACATCATACGAGTCTTCATATTTTTTTATCATAGAATTACAGTTTATTCTCATTCATATACAGTGGGGAGAACAAGTATTTGATTCACTGCCGATTTTGCAGGTTTTCCTACTTACAAAGCATGTAGAGGTCTGGAATTGTTATCATAGGTACACTTTAACTGTGAGAGATGGAATCTAAAACACAAATCCAGAAAATCACATTGTATGATTTATTAAGTAATTAATTTGCATTTTAATGCATTCTCACCCGTTTCCCATCACTGATTGAGTTGTGTGTATGTATGTGTCTCTCCCACCCGTTTCCCATCACGAGTGCCCAGAACTGAACCTTGAGGAACCCCCTTACTTCAGATGTAAGACCCTGAGACTAGAGTAGCATGGGTCCTATCTGTAAGGTAGTTAACAAACCAACCTACAGCATTAGGAGAAAAGCCAATGTTATTTTGTGTTTTTTGTTAAAACATTTAAAATATGATAACTACTGGTTTGATGTTACATTTTTATCAACACCCCAAAAATAAATTCAGTCTGTGGATGTTGTTGATTTATATTGCTTATCCTAGTTAGGATAATGACGGTACCAGTAAAGGTACGGTAAACAAAAATATTCACAATCATATGTGCAGCTCATGGTCAAGATTCTCCCTTTGTACTGATCATTTTGCGCTTTTCAGAAGTAATGTGATCCCCAGCAGTTAGTCCTGTAAGTACAACAGTTAAAACTGTCAGAGTTACATGCTATTTTAGAATGTTTGGGAGTATACCATAAAGAGTGTAATCATCAATTACAAAAGAAAACATGAAACTAAACCAACTACAACAAATATTTGAATTCTACCAGATTAGAATTAGAACCAACGTCAGATAGTTCTTCATGTGAAACACAAAAATACTCTGCCTTGGTTACTAAATTCTGTTGCTCAAGGTGTGTTTTCTGTAAAACAGGATGTCTCATAATCAGACAGGACATAGCTAGTTTTTAGGCTCTAAAAAGTGTGTATCATCAGGTTTTCTTGGTTTCACATCCCAGATACAGTTCTTAGTGTTTGTATTGCCAGTGTAGGTTTTTGTAGTGTTTCTGGTTTCCTGTCACAGTGGGCCTGAGAGTCTATCACATCAACAGAGTGTAAGGGTCAGAGTGATGTTTGGAACCCAATTGCACGACAATGGTGGAGTGGTGAGAAATGACAGTTTATAATGCCCACTCTAAATAAGACTAAAGCAGAACAGTTTGGTGGAGGTAATAAATGCTACTAAGCACTAAGAAAACAAAAGGCTTGAAAGCCAAACTCTACAGGGTAAAGTAGGTCAAATAACTTGATACGTAGCCGGGATAAACTGGCGTAGTACTTGGTTTGAAACGACAAGGTGGATTTGAAACCCAGGAAGCTAAGTAGGGAGATAACGACCACTGATGAGGGACAGGTGTGTGAAGTGGCCAGGTGCTTGATGACTGAGTGTAGTGTGATTTTGAGGCGCACTGCGCACATAGGCCACCGGAGGGTGCCATGGGACCAGACAGACAGGTCAGGGTGGAATCCTGACACAGAGGAGGTTTTTAGATTCACACATCTTCTTTGTTCCATTTACCAGAGAATTAAGAATCAAGAGGAACGGTTGTCACTGTCCCAGTGGTGTAAAGGATAAACATAAAGTATTAGAGAGCTAAAATGGAAAAAACTAAACATCACTACACCACACAACTATCTGCAAAAAAATAAAAAATTATATTATACAGACAAACAACACTGATGAGGAGTTAAGAGTCAAATTGACTGACAGCTCAATTGAAATCAAGGTTGATTATTCAGTTTGTCTTGAATTTCCACAAGGTATTGTTGTTCTGAAGACATTCATTCTCAACTACACTGGGCAAACATAGAAAATCAGCAAAGGATTTAAAAATGTTTTCCACCACTTTATGGTGGATTCCTCTCCTGGTCTGCTTTGGTCAAAACTGTCTCCTAATCATATTCCTCTCTCGTACCTCCCCCTTATCTCCCCTAACCCTAACCCTAAACATTATTTTAATCTCCACAGTCACCTTTCATTACTGTCTTGGGTTAGAAGGAGTATGTTGTCCAACAGTAGAACTATAGCAGAATATCAAAAACATCAAATTCACATTGCTCAAATGAGGACAGATTAAATAATAGGTATAATCTTAGCATGCATACAGATGTGCAGGCATTACTCTTTCAAAGCCAAAACATTTTGGGTAATACAGAAATCATAGGAAAATCATTGTGAATCCATACTGATATAGTTGCTGGTGAGGTTTTTGTACAGTGTGTCTGTGTTTCCTGTCACAGTGGGCTTCACAGCACAGTAGTAGAGAGCCGAGTCTATAACTTTGGCTGAGGAGATCATCAGATCCACACGAGTTCTGTCTTCATTCATTATAGCTGACATTCTAGGGTTCTGAGAATCTACTTTACTTTCCTCATCAGAACCTAAGATGACCATGAGGAACTCTGGCTTTTGGCTGTCTTGACGATACCAATAGAACTGATCTCCACCAGTAGCTCTTCTGATATACTTGTAAGACAGGGTAACAGAGGATCCTTCTACAATGTATTCTTCATTTTTCAGTGGATTAAGATCATTAGAACTGACACCTGCATAGAAAAAAAAAAAAAATTAGTTTGTTATTTTATACTCATTTGAATGTAACTCTAATGGAGATGTATTCCAATGTATTGTATTGTTTGACCTACCCATATATGTATTCAGCAACAATATGAAACACAGTAACGCCATCTTACAGTATGTGAACGCTGGAAAACGGAAAGAGCCTAAGAAAAGAGCCAAGAAAGTTTCTGTCTGTTTCATTTATTGGCTTTCACCCCCTCCTCTACTATAAGTCCCTCCTTAACATACAGCAGATATGTTTGTTATTTATGACATACAGGATGTTGCTGTTAATGTACAGTGTCTCTGGGTTTTCTGTCACTGTGGGCATCAGAGCACAGTAGTACAGAGCAGAGTCTGTCACTTCAGCAGAGAAAATCTTCAGATCCACACGGGTCTTCTGGTCATTTAGTTTAACAGAGTCCAGAATGGGTTGACTCCTTTTTCCCTCCTTCAGTGATGAGGTGTAAGTATTCTGGATGTGATCCTGGGTATTGTTTGTACCACAGTAGAGTATCTCTAGAGTAACTGCCAGTATAATTACAAGACAATGTAACTCCTTCCCCCTCGTAACCTTGTTCTTCACTCCTGACAGGAAGAATGTCCTCCTCATCACTACGACCTGAAATAAATTACAATAAACATGTTATGAATAAATCCTATTGAATTCTAGGAATTCTGTAATGCTTCTTCTGACATTCTGTATATTTCTGTACTTTAATGCAAAAACATGTTTACTTACCAATGAACATTGATAGAAAGAATACTGTATAAAACATCTTTATGGGGACTGATGGACTGTAAGAATAATTGACTGGCATTTTCTCAAGCATTTTCTACTGTAGAGTCAGACCACTCATTGAATGTAGCACCAACTCTCTACAGTAAATATGGTTGGGCTTTTAAGTGGAGCAGTCATTTTAAGTTGGTTTGTCCTCGTCAAAATCCTTCCACACGGACTGTATTTACTGTAGTTCAGAAAGTAGATAGTTCAGCTCATGACATCCCTCTGTTGGTATTTTCTGTCCATCACACCTATTTTTTTTTTTTTTCTTTTTTAGTATTACTTTTATCTTAGTTGATTTAGACTGATACGTTATGATGTGATGAGTTATATGAAGAAAAAACAGAAACATGGCTAGGATTTTCCTGAATGAACAATATATAGTTTATGATGAAAATGTGTACTTGCTTTGAGGAAGTAAATTCACATTATCTGACTTTCCCTTTCTTTCAGACAATCATGAGAAAATAGGAAATTCACATGATTTACATTGTTGTAAATCATGACGATGGAGGTTACCTTGACGGCATACAACATTTCAACATCAAAGTTTATCTTGCAATAGAATTCACGTTTCACACATCAATCAGAACACCCCATTTCAATGATGTTCAGTAAGGCAACAAAGTGAACTTATTTTGCATTGATACTTTGATAAAGTTTTTCTTCCATATTGTAATGACTGCTAATGAACATTTTAACCTTTTTGAAAGCATGCTAATAATCTTTTCAAATTTGTCTTCCCTTCTTTTCATTATGTTTCCTTGACAACTTGTTCAGACTAACTTTTATCCTTTCATTACTCTCCCTCACTTTGTCTTCATGCCAACTCAGCATTGCAGAAAATATGTAATTTTCTAACTAATATGCAATCCTCCATTCCATTCAGTATGAACATATCAGCCGAGCTATTACATTAGCCACTGGCACCACGGCCTCTGTAGTAGCGGGCTGGCGAGACCCTGCCGTCACCACCTCCCCCTTCAGCTCCGGTGCCCCGTCCTGCCGACGCCACTTCCTTTGTGTCATGTGATGCAGTCATTAACATCACCATAAACCATATAATATATATAGTATGTTTTCAATTCAAAGCTGTCTATTTAACGTCCTGATTCATGTCCCTACCATTTTAGTCAGTTTTCTGTGACCAACACATTAATAGCAGTATTTCAAGTCATGTAAGTTCTTGAATTAGGGACTATGTACTTTTAATAAACAATCGAAGGGAATACTTACATGATATGTAACATATCAATAACTTTGAAATTGTCATTTATTTCTACAATTGTCATTTATCTTACAACTGAAGGGAATCCTTCATCCATTCTCGGACGTAATTTCATTCCGTGTATGTAATGAACACAGACAAATCCACAATATTTGATGTTCGGGTTTTGGGTCATTTAAATATATTTAAAGTGCCTAATTGAATCTTCATCTAAAATGCTCTAATTGTTTTGATAATAATATCTAAAAACTGAAGATGAGTGGACACAGAAGTCATTATTGAATACTGCATTGATATTGATATCTAGGATGATGGGGTAATTCTCATGTGCAGAATGTACTTTTAATTCTGAATCAAAGAATACCTCCATATCCACAAAGCTTTCCTTTTTGTTCAGTTTACCAGAGAATTCAGGGTGAAGTGATTTGAAATCAACATATTTAAGGAGCTGATTGGGGAGTAACAGTGATAATGAATGTCCTTGTCTGCATACACTTAATGCTGGTTTGGTCAGCAGTCTGCTAAAATGCTCCTTCAGTTTAACATAATTGAATGCCTAATAGTTTAACAAATGTATCTGAATACTCCTACCTCACCATTTGCAGTGTTTTCAGTCAATCTTTTCTGTTAAGTTTGACTGGAATTTCAACCCCAAAGAATAATTGTTCTGACGATGCTTATGATGCCTAGCAGCTCCGGTTAATGAAACTGTTCAAATGTTACTTTGTCTTAATTTTTGTGATTAAGCCTAAACTGAAGTCTTTCCACAGCATAAAACGCTTCCATACATAAACTGCTACATTAATACTCTGGCTTTATGTCCATCGAGAACTGTCTGTCTTAAGAATTCAATTGTATACTGTACAGAAAGGTGTGTTGCCATTGTGACCTACAATATGTTGTTCTATGGGGGCTGTATATCCTGTTGTCACTGTGGGCCTCAGAGCACAGTAGTACACAGCAGAGTCAGACAGCTGTAGTCTCTGGATCGTCAAGGGGACTGTCATTGTATTGACATCTACATCAGAATCAAATCTATCTTTAAACTCAGGGGTATTGACTCCTGTTCCAACTTTGAATCTCATGTACTTTGGATGGTCATTAGTTTCTTGTTTGTACCAGAAGAGGAAAGGATTTGTATCCTGAGTATTAAATGTACAGTCCAGTGAGACCTGTCCTCCCTCAGTAGTGATCACATCTCCAGTTGACTGAGTGACTGAGTCTTCTCCTCTGGATTCTGGAAAGGAATGTGACACAGTTATATCAGGGAGGAACTAATGAAACAACGTGATTGTGGAAATAGTAATGTATAAATATGTACTGAAATATATTTAGTGTGAAAATACATTGTAGCAAAAGCAGTAGACAAATACATAAACAACTGTTTTCATACCACAATAAAACGCTGCAATAATCAGAAAAGTCTTCAGCCAAGCCTTCATGTCTACTGATGGTAGTTAAGAGGAAAACAAACACTCTTGAATGTGTCTTGGGCTTGTAAAAACCGCCTCTCTGAATGATGTAACACTGACTTATTAACTCTGAAGTATTGAGGAGGAGATTATACAAGTCTGTCTACAACAAGGAGGAGCCTATAAGGTGCCCTTCAAAATGAATTGACCCCTTGAAGATAAAGAAAATGTTGTTTAAAGATGACATTGCTGTTCAACAGCTAGATCATAGAGTTGTTACAAGACAGTGTTAACATGCTTCCCTCCATAGCGTGTTCTTTCTCTAAAGAGGGTTTTGAGTAATTTCTTTATAGATAATCATATATTACAGACGACGTGTCCCCCTTTCCTCCCCTGTTTCTAACATCAGGGGACATGTCCCCCTTTCCGCCCCTGTTTCTAACATCAGAGGAAATGTCCCCCCTCTCATCCCCTGTTTCTAACATCCGGGGACATGTCCCCCCTTTCCTCCCCTGTTTCTAACATCCGGGGACATGTCCCCCCTTTTCTCCCATGTTTCTAACATCAGGGGACATGTCCTCCCCCCCTTTCCTCCCCTGTTTCTAACATCAGGGGACATGTCCCTCTTTCCGCCCCTGTTTCTAACATCAGAGGAAATGTCCCCCCTCTCATCCCCTGTTTCTAACATCCGGGGACATGTCCCCCCTTTCCTCCCCTGTTTCTAACATC
>JACXGK010007946.1:0-15366 GCA_016801125.1 Novumbra hubbsi
GGTGTGAGGCCCGGCTGTGTGAGGCCCGGCTGTGTGAGGCCCGGCTGTGTGAGGCCCAGGGGGTGTGAGGGCCGTGGGTGTGAGGCTCTTTACCTGTAACAACGTGGCTCTGCCACATGGGGGAGACACTGAATTCTGTACCACATTACCGCAGGAACACACAATTGACTATACATTTGTGTTTGTGATTGTGTTTGTGATTGTGTGTGTGTGTGTGTTTGTGTGCAGGATACACCACAGCAGGTACACCGTATAAAGTGCCCCCGACCCAGACGAACGGGGCCCCCCCTCCCTACACCCCCTCCCCCAACCCATACCAGACAACCATGTACCCCATCAGAGGCGCCTACCCCCAGCAGAGCATGCAAAGCATGCAGAACCTGCAGAACCTGTATGCACAGGTAAGCAGACACACACACACCCTGCTCCTCCAGCTTCTACCCCTCAGAAGTTTCTACGCAAACACACACACACACACACACCCTACTCAATCAACTTCTACCCTCGGAAGCCTCAACACTCCGCCCTACTCCACTAACCTCTACCCTCAGTAGCATCTACACACACTGATAAGCGAGCGGACACACACACACACACACACACACACCCTAACCCTGTCTCTCTGTCTCCTGTAGGCAGCAGCGTATTATGGTCAGCCTGTGTTTGCGGCCCAGCCTTATGTAAATCCACACACCAATCCACATACACACGCCCGCCTCAGCACACGCGGACACACCCCCCGCTAACCTCCGCCCCTCCGTCCACAGGGGGCGTACTACACCCAGCCGGTGTACGCGGCTCAGCCCCACGTCATACACCACACCACGGTGGTGCAGCCCAACAGCATGCCCTCCGCCCTCTACCCCGCCCCGGTTCAGGCCCCTCGGAATAACGGCATGGCTGCCATGGGGATGGTTGCCGGGACCACCATGGCGATGAGCGCAGGTAGGGCCGTGGCAACGGTTTGGCCGTATGTCTTCCTCTTGCCGAGTATTGGTAAAGGAGGGGGCGATAGGCGTTAGGCTGTGGTTTCGACGGCGAAGTTGTCCCTGACGATGGTGTCGACTCCCCGCAGGAACCCTTCTGACCACGCCCCAGCACGCCCAGCTGGGAGCCCACCAGCACGTCGCCATGCCCCAGTACCGACCCCAGGGTGCCCCTGGCTACAGCTATGTGCCCCCACACTGGTAGACCCCCACCCCGAGAAGTCATGTGAGGAGAACCCCATCCGTTGTGCCGTCGCGTCTTTTGGTTTCTTGAGTTCCATCCAACCTCTCCCTCTCTCTCTCCCTCTTGGTTGTTTTCAGATCTGGAGTCCAACATCGTATGCAACTACTCGAGTCTTACACGGGCTTCCTGTGGTCACCATAGGAACCCCACTTCTGTCCGCAAGATCAAAAACTAAAGTGCAACGGCCACTTTATGCATTCTCCAGTGTTTTACAAAAGCTGCTTTTTTTATTTTTTTACTCAACAGTTCTTTTCTCTTTTGATTTGCCAATATGCCATTGCATTGTTTTCTTCATTTTCTTTAATTTTTTCTTCTTCATTGAAACTCCAGGGTGATTGACCAATCACGGGTGTCTGTTGCTCCGCATGCGTTTGTCATTCCGCCAGTGTTTTCCCAGTTTAAGTGGTGGGAATGTACTGGGCACTTCTTCATCACCATCACCACCACCTTCATCCTCATTACTGGCCATTTTCATCATCAACTTAAGCTGCCAAATTTTCTAACGATTAGATATCAGCACAGGGTTTTGGATTTGTTTTAGTCGCTTACTTTTTTCCTTTCCAACCAAGCACTGTTGTGGGTTAGGCAACCTGTCGTTTTTCTCCATCCTGTGTTCTGCTTGTCTTTCTGATCTTCAGTTCAGCTTCCACTTCTGACAAAAAAAAAGGGTTGTCTTCCAGCTTGTAGCTGTTTTATAGACAGATCTGTAAAGATTTGACGTCCTGACTAGATCTGTAACAACTCGATCTGCCGTGTAGCTGTTAAGATTTGGTCCGGAGTTCCTCACAGGCCGTGGCACTTACCAGTCACGGAGTTCACGTCAGTCTAGAGGCCGTTTACGTCTTTTAGCTTAGACCAATAAATGATAAGATGTGAATATATTTATATAGCCGTGTGTGTACAGTACGCACCTATACACACAACTCTGACCTAAAGCTGGATCACTTAACGGCACTTAAAGTCAATCAAATACACACATATATGGGATGTGCCAACACACTTAAACATGCACATACATGCAGACATCTGACCACTACCAACTGAATGAGGGACATGTTGTAGTTAAAGGGATGTGAGTCAGGTGACAGGGCTGGCAGGTCCGAGGAGGACCAATCATCTAGGGAGGGAGCGTGTGTGTGTGTGTGTGTGTGTGTGTGTGTGTGTGTGTGTGTGTGTGTGCGTGCTGTGTTTCAGGGTTTTATTGAATGAGTGTGAATCAGTTTAAGGACAGGGGTCACCGCAAACATGTCCGATGTACGAAGCACATATTAAATAGTTAATTGCAATAATAGGAGAAAAATGCCTGGTTCTATGTTACCACACTAATGATTTTTTTTTAGCCATTTTTAAATTAAGGTTTAAAATCCTTATCCTGTTTATCTTTAAATCCGGATTATGGGCTTTGTATCCAGCCTCGATCCCTCGTAATCACCGGTATTGTATTCCGAGGTGTGAGCCGTACATATCAGAGTGGTTACGGCATTAATCGAGGAAGCATTGCAAACACAAATAGAAACATAAAAACTGACAAAACTTTTAGACTAAGTACTTGGTAGTAAAGCCGAGGCATTTTAAACGGTTATTTAATGTAACAAATATCAAGCGTTGAGTAAGACGTCTTTACTGGGTGAGATTTGTACTAATTAGTATCATTCTCAACAATAGAAAATGGCTTATTGTTGTTCATTTATTTAATTAACCACTTATTCAGTGTTGTTTCACATTGAGGTTAAGAGAAAAAAGATGATGGTGCATTTTATCTTTCTCCGGTGGTTGTTTGAGCGTAAGAGTCGTTCACATCCAGGGCTGATGGGGCTTCGCGAGCCTGTGTTTGTTTAAAAGCCTGGTCGTGCCAACATGGATGGTAGGGTCTGCTTTTAAAGGAGACCCTCCACGTTTCGAATCTAAAACCACCAGAAACGAAGGCGGGGGGAGCGGTTCGAGTCTGATCTCGGTATTTCCATGTCAGCGGTGTATTTTAGTCTGTTGTTTGATAAGTCTTGCATAAAATCCAGTTCTTGATCTCTTTCAAATCCCAATTATTCTGTGTAGAAATCTGTTACTTGCGGTTGTTATCATTGACCTCAGCGTCCTGCCGTTGGGTTTGAACGGGTCCATGATTCTGAAAAATCCCCCTCACCAACGATCCCTCCCTCGCCCTCTTTATCGCTCTGTTTGGTCCTTTTATCCAGGTCAGTCCAATTTAGGTCCTGGAGGTCTGGGACACTTTTTTCTTTTCTTTTTTGCCTGCTAGTTAATTGCACTCACTCTGGTGTCCCTTGTTTGAAAGAAGCGGGTGAAACGAGGAACGTTTCAGCCCTTCAGGAACGACAGCGGGCAGCCCCGCTCTTTAAGTGGCGTAGTGTGCTGCCCTTGGCGCCTCTTCACGACCGTCATGGAGATTAGGCATGTCATGTAAAATGCAGTCTACTGGCGGACCGGAACGCACGTGGCTGACCGCGGCAGGGTCTCCTGCAATCTAGACCTCGCTTGGTTTGGTTGCATGAGTCGGATGCCCAGTCTGAAATCAACCGCTACCTCCACACATTGTATGCAGATCTGAGGGCGTTTGGATGGGCTGAAGCAAGACTGTTGTTCAACTCTACCGACCCTGGCTGTCGGTATTCATCGGCGGTGCTATGATTGCGGTGTGATGTTATCGAATGTTATTTAAGAGGAGCTCAATGAGGGATGATTTTGGAATAGGCTGGTGAATTCCTTTCGGCATTCTTCTCCTCAGCCAAAACATGAACAGATCGTGTTGGATTTGCCTGAGCCGTGTAAAGTTGAGCGCTGTGAGTGTTATTTAAAGTGTCTATCGTTATTTCATAGAGCGCATGTCTCAGCGGGTCCGCAAACACGTTCCCACACTTACTCCGAGGGGCTTGTTCTGACGTTTTCACACCCCCATACTGTTGCTTCCGGTTTGCATGCTTGTGTTTATGATAGCGAGATCATGGGGAGGATGACTCCTTTTGATTAAGTCATGTGGTGTAGGATTGTGTTGAAAGACAACCGCTCATTTCAAATGGAATTGACCCCAACTCCGATACAAAGCACTGATACCTGCATAGATCAACAGGGTTAATGTTATGGTTGTCTTAATCACACTCATCCATTTCTGTGTCGTTTTATGGTCGTCTTGATCACGCTCATCTCTTTGTGTCATTCCATCTGAGGACATTTTCAAAATATGCAGGAAAGTTAAAGATGAACATTTGTAAAAGAATTGTATGTTGTTGGTGTTTCTTTTTGCATTTTGATAGTCTTTCTTTGTTTCGCAACTGTGTAAAGCCCAAATGGTATGTTATTATTATTGTGTGCAAATCCCAAGACACTGTTTTTATTATCATTACCTTTCCCTTTTATTGGCTAAAATATCCTGTTTCAAACACTACTTCACTGCTCAAAACAATTAAGGGAATGCTTATGTCACATATTGGTTAGGCAATTCGTTGAGAACAAAATGACCCTACACCGGTCAGTGGAAACCTAAATCCACAACAGATTGAGGGCTGGATTGAAACCCCGGATTAACCCTAACCCTAACCCGACAATCAATGGAAACAATTGAAATCTCAGACTGTTCCAACTTGTGAAGTCAATGCGACTTACTGTGAATGATCCCCACATGCCTGAATGCACTCCCGACAACATGTGGGCTCCTGATGAGATGGCGGGTGGTGTCCTGGGGACCTCCACCCAGGTCTGCCTCCGGGCATCAGTGAGCTCCAGGACGGTCTGGTGCTACTTGGTGGCGTCGGATGCACCGATACGTAACGTCAGAGTTTCTCAATTTGATTCAGGTCTGGTGAACATGAGGGCCAGTCAATGGCCTCAATGCCTTCATCATCCAGGAACTGCCTACACACTCTTGCCAGGCCGGGCATTGCCCTGCACCAGGAGGAACCCAGGGCCCACTGCCCCTGCGTAAGGTCTGACAAGGGGTCTGGATTTCATCCATGTACCTAACAACAGTCAGGGTACCGTTGACTAGCCTGTGGAGTTCTGTGCAACCCTCCAAGGATCTGCCTCCCCGGACCATCGCTGACCTACTGCCAAACCAGTCATGACCATGTTGCAGGCAGCACACCGTTCCCCCCGTGACTCCAGACTCTTGTCACATGCTCAGTGTGAACCTGCTCTCTTTTGTGAAGAATACCGGATGCCAACGGTGGTACTGCTAATTCTGGTGTGTCTGGTGAATGCAAATTGAGCTGCACAGTTCTGGGCTGTAAGCAGAGGTCCCACTAGAGGACGTTGGGCCTTCATGCCTCCCTCATGGAGTTTGTTTCTGACCGTTTGGTCAGAAACATGCCCAGCATTAGCCCACTGGAGGTCATGTTGTAGGGCTCTGGCACTGCTCTTCCTGTTCCTTGTTTTACAAAGGACCGGCCTTGCAGCTGGATTCATGCCCTTCTACGGCCCTGTCCAGCTCTGCCTGTGCAATGGCTCACTCCTCGTATCTTCATGCTCTTGAGACTGTACCAGGCGACACAGCAAACCTTTTTCTGGCAATGCCATCCTGGTGGATCTGGACTGCCTGTGCATCCTGATTTAGCTGCCGGTGCTACCAGTAGTAGGACACAAGCGAAACTAGCAAAGAATAAGTCAGTAAGGATAAGGAGAGAGGAATCCTCTGGGGCCACCAACTGCAAAACCGCTCCTTTTTTGGGGTTGTCTTGCTTTTGCCTCTCCAGTGCACCTGTTGTCACTTTAACTTGCACCAAAACAGGTGACATTGATTCAGAATAGCTTATGCTTCCTAACTGGACAGATTGATATTCCTGAAGTTTAATTGACTTGGTGTTTTACAATGATTACTTGTTCTCTTAATTTTTTTGAGCAGTGTATTTGAGGAATAGTATTTTTTTTGCAGCTTTTTATTTCATTTGTTGGAGTTCCTCGAAAATAATAATTTTAACACTAAATGTGATGCAAAATGTGGAAATTTCCCGTCTTCCAAAATCCTTGTGTCCCTGGAGCAGGTTTAGGAACCCTAACCCTGGAGCAGGTTTAGGAACCCTAACCCTGAAGCAGGTTTAGGAACCCTAACCCTGGAGCAGGTTTAGGAACCCTAACCCTGGAGCAGGTTTAGGAACCCTAACCCTGGAGCAGGTTTAGGAACCCTAACCCTGGAGCAGGTTTAGGAACCCTAACCCTGGAGCAGGTTTAGGAACCCTAACCCTGGAGCAGGTTTAGGAACCCTAACCCTGGAGCAGGTTTAGGAACAACCCCCTTGAAGTTTGGTACCCAGTTTGTTCAAACAATGGTAGCATTACCATACCGTTGTGGCAAACTGGCACAACGTTTCCTCAACATTGCGTGAACTGAATTGTATGTTAGCTGTTGGTCCTGTGTTGCGGACCCATGTCAGGCTTGTGATATGAAGTGTAAATCTGTTTTTCATTTTGGTTTTAATGTTTTCGTTCATTTTTCATTTTTATTTTTTTAAGATCAGTTAGTGATCTTAGTACTATAACTAAGCCACGTTTGTAATTGTATAATATTTACTGTAAGATGTAGAACATTGAATAACTATTAAAATTTTCCTATAAAAGGAATTTTCTTTCTGTCTTTGTTTTTTAAGTTTATGATCTATTTCCAAACAACACATTTTCAAGTGCTTGGCTTGGGTATAGAAGTGATCTTGATGTGATCACGTGCTTGATCTTGAGTGATGTTGTCAATGCTACTTGATATTTTAACCATAGCTATATAGTTTCTTTTTTTAAGACTAACATGAGGGCTCCTGTCAAGATGTTCTGAATGCTATACAGATGTGGTCAAATGTGTTGGTACCCTCCAGAAAAAACTAAGAATAAACAGTTTTCTCTGAAATAATGTAAAACTAAGTAACTGAAGTAATTGAAATCCATCGCCCATTGTTTTTTCTATATTTAATAGAAATCAGACTTGCCGTACGATTTTCTATTCAACATAATATTACAAATAATAAAACAAATAAAAATGGCATGGCAACTTAATATTTTATTGCACAACCTTTAGAGGCAATCACATTGATGTTCTATAGGATTCAGATCAGGACTCATAGAAGGCCACTTCAGAATAGTCCGATGTTTTGTTTTTATTCGTTCTTGGGTGCTTTTAGCTGTGTGTTTTGGGTCATTACCCTGTTGGAGGACCCATGACCTGAGACTACAGTGGACCTTGAACGTTTTAATATTTGCAACTCTTGTCGAAGGAACATCAAGCTGCTTGGAGTTGGTCTTGTAACTTTTACCATGCCTGTTTATAATTTGTTTTCTGATCTCCTCACACAACTCTCCCCTTTGCTTTTTTCGGTCCGCGTTCAGTGCGGGGCACACTTTGATACCAAATAGCACAGTAAATACCTTTCTGCATTTAAAAAGGCTGCATGACTGATTACAATATTTGAGACGTGTCAAACTCATTAGTTTTAAAATAACTATAGTCAAATTATGTATTTTTTAAGGGGTTCCATCAAATTTTAGAATATCTTTGTAAAATAAGCAGCAATTTCTTTTTTTCACAGCTCCCTTGCTTTGTTCTATGACATACCAAAGGCATGCAAATATACATGATACAGTATCTTTTAATCTCATAACTTCTCCGGAGGAATGAAGCATTTTTTTAATGAGCAATAAGGTACCAACAGATTTACCACATCTGTATATTCATGTCCTAGCAACCAGTCAACTATCACACTATAAAAACTAGCTCCACCTTAACTGGCGAATGCTAACAGTAGCTATCCATGCTCACTACCTTCATACCTGTCTTAATGAGTGTTAGCATGATTTTAGCCCACTGGACAAAAAAAGGTATATTTTTGAGATGCAGTTCAAAACAATATAAATAAAACCGTATTAGACATAGTAAACATTCCCAGCTATCAAATATTTTTTATATATTTGAGTGATTAAGTAAGGCAACTTTCTGGCTAATTTGAAAGGTCACTAAAGGGTCTGGCTCTATTTCAACTAAGTGTACCATTTCAGGTTTACATCAAAATCTAATGTTGTGAGGAGGGCACAGCTGGACAAAATGATATACTGTGTAAAAGCCATTTATCCATTTGTTATCTTTAGTTGGGTTGTTTATTGTTTTGGGCACAAGGGGCATTATGCAGCCATGGGTTATATAAGTAAGCCTGTAATTAAGGTAAGGGAAGCAGCTGGCTTGGGGAACACATGTTTTTTTACCAGAACAGCAGATCATCAGATCAGCAGAAGACAGAAAAGAGAAAGAAAAGGAGAAGAAAGGAGAACGGTAATTAGAACAAAAGGAAAGCTACATGGAACAAGGTTTGAAATGTCTCTTGATTTCAATAAATAATTATACTCAAAGAAGAAAGCATTTGTGAAGATTGAACTTTCTTTTATCTACACACATTGTGCATACAACAATGGCTTTAACCCTGCGTAAAGCTGTTTCAGTGGCATTGTATGGACGTACAACTTTGGTATAGGTCAATGGAACGCCACTACATACGGTATGGTTGGTTTTAGCACGGTTTTGGATAATGGTGCATTAATTGAATGTGACTTGGGGGTCAAATTGACATCCACCACATGTTAAATGTGTGTAGATTCTGGCATTGACAGGTAGATGGCTTTTTCAAGCTGGTTACATAAAGCATTTGCTTTGTGGGATGTTACACGGTGGCAATGGGTCCTACAGTCTGAGTTGCCTTGTTTCATCAAATCCTTGTGGTACGCTTGTTAAAAGACTTCATGAGTAGGATAATATGTTCTGTTTTGTATGGTCAGTGGCGGTTGGACGGATAGGCTTCAGACTCAATGTTTTCCCAAACCGTAATTCTGACCTTTACCATTAGGATACATCGCCCTCATTTGAAAACTAGCCACCAATCTTAACCTTAATACCTAACCTTAATGTGAAGTCTTACCTTGCACTTGGCAACTTGTTTTTCACAAATTCCTAAAAACAGTCCATAACATTTTGAAAAGCCTATTTTCCCTTAGCAGTTGTCACATTGTGCTTGTACAGATACCCAGCCGGGCAAGCAAGCGCCACTTTGGCTTTGGCCAATGTCCTTTCTCCTGCTGAGTTCTGGTTGTTTTAGCATACAGGGAAAGTTAATGTGTGTGGGCTGAGCTCACTGACCAACCAGCCTGTCTGTCTTTCACTTCCTTAAGGTACTCCTCCAGGCTTCCTGGACAGTTGAGCAATGCATGCAACGCCCTATGTACACATTCACCGAAGCTTGCTATCTTAGACCGGCAAGCAGCAAACACACCGTGACCCCTATCTGTTACCATCCACTCCAGTGTTCTCCAACACGGACCTGTTAGGGACAGGGTGGCATGTTTCCGCTGCTGCACTTTTAGCCATCAAGGCTTTTCTTTTCACACCATCAGACCACACGCATCAACTGCGTTGAACATGGATGGAATTCTCCTCTCTGTACCCTTAACCTAATATCAAAATCTATTTGGCAAATTTCACTGGCTACAGAATCCATTGGAGTACAGTTGGGAAGTCTCTTAGTTAGAACATCTATTAAAGATTTGCTTAGACAATTTACCCTATCTGGGGATTGAGGTTATAATGTTTGAATGTGAATCAAAATTGTGTCTGTTATAATGTATTTACTGAAATGTGTCCCATGTTATTATAACCAATGCTTTCAGTGGTGGAGTTTCAAGGTTAACTGAGGTGTGACAGTGAGTGTACTTGATGACACATCCAACATTAAACATCCAGCCCACAAAGGGAGGTTTCATTTGGTACAGCAATAGACCTAGACAGTTTCATTTGGTACAGCAACAGACCTAGACAGCATCTTTAAAACAAAAGTTAATGGCGGTCTGATCCCTTTATTAATATCAAGTCCTTAATTTTTTTTATAAACAACTGAGCTGTAATGTTGATGATTCATCTGCTGCTATAATCAGGATCAGAATCAGGAGTGGCTTTATTGTCAAGTACATTTACGAGGAATTCTCTATGCTATGGTTCATGACAGAAAAACACAGTAAGTAGTATGCTGTATTTTTGTTTTGTTTTTAAATGACAGTAAATATAAAATTTGCTAACATTTACTTAATACGTGGGAAAGTGCAATGTGCAAGAAGGAAGTCCAGAGAAGTGCATTAATGTAATGCATTATGTATTAGAATTTAAGTAATGCGGTAGATAGTGTCAATGTCAGTGGGGGTCGTCTGGCCTTGTTGAGGAGGCCAGCTGCCGATGGGAAGAAGCTGTTCTTGTGGCGTAAGGTGTTGGTCCTAATGGACCTTAGGCTCCTGCCAGATGGAAGTGGCTGAAACAGTCTGTGTCCAGGGTGAGAGGGATTAGCCACAATCTTTCCAGCGTGCCTGAGGGTCCTGGTGGTGTACAGGTCCTCGAGGGATGGCAGATTGCAGCCAATCACCTTCTCTGCAGATCGAATGGCTCGCTGCAGTCTGCTCTTGTCCTTGGCAGTGGCAGCAGCATTCCCGATGGTGATGGAGGAGGTGAGGATGGACTCAATGATGGCTGTGTAGATGTGCACCATCATTGTGTTTGGCAGGTTGAACGTCTTCAGCTGCCGCAGGAAGTAAATCCTGTGCTATGCTTTTTTGGTAATGGAGATGATGTTCGGCTCCCACTTGAGGTCCTGGGTGATGATGATGCCCAGGAAGCAGAAGGACTCTGCAATGATGACTGGGGAGTCACACAGGGTGATGGGGCTGGGTTCTTCCTCAAATCCACAACCATCTCCACTGTCTTCAGAGCATTGATCTCTAAATTGTTCTGTCTGCACCAGTTCACCAGGTGGTCGATCTCCCACCTGTAGGCGGTCTCATCCCCACCAGAGATGAGCCCAATGAGGGTGGTGTCATCCACAAACTTCAGGACCTTGACGGATTGTTGATTGGAGGTGCCGCATTTGGTGTCCAGGGAGAAGAGCAGAGACATGTTTCCCCAGCTTCACAGGCTGGCACGTGGCATGTCTCCAGTGAGGTGACAGCTAATCAGCACAATGCTTCAAAGTGGATGAAGAGACAGAGTCTGGCCCAGCTGCTTTGTTGGGGCTCTGTCTCTTAAACAGCCTGTTAACGTCCCTCTCTAGGACAGAAAGAGTTGTTGTTGTGGTGGGGGTGGGGGCACTGGGATGGGCAGTTTGGGACTGCCCCTTGCTCCTTCTGATATGGGCTGGGGGATGGCGGCACTGGGGATGGTGTCAGAGCTGTCCCATTGTCTTTCAGAATGACAGTAGAACTCATTTAGGTCATTGGCCAGGCGAGAGTCGTTGATGGAATGGGGGGCTTTATTCTTGTAGTTGGTGATCTGTCTAAGGCCCCTCCAGACAGAGGTAGAGTCGTTGGGTGAGCATTGTTGTTGTAATCTCTCAGAGTACAGGCGTTTAGCATTTCTCACCTCCTTACTAAAACTGTACTTTGACTCTTTAAAACTGTCTATATCCCCACTGTTGAACGCCTCCTGCTTTTCCATCATTTGCCATCTGAGATGAGCTGTGAACCAGGGTTTGTCATTGTTATAACTTACCCTGGTACGTCGTGATGGAATACAGCAGTCCTCACAGAAGGTGATGTACGACGTCACAGCCTCTGTGAACTCATCCAGACTGTTGGAAGCAGTCCTGAAAACATCCCTTGGTAAAAACACCCAAACGTTTTGTCTTGAAGGTGTCCCAGAAGCTTCCTGCTGGTCAGTGCTCCCAGAAGCTTCCTGCTGGTCAGATGTCCCAGAAGCTTCCTGCTGGTCAGATGTCCCAGAAGCTTTCTGCTGGTCAGGTGTCCCAGAAGCTTCCTGCTGGTCAGGAGTCCCAGAAGCTTCCTGCTGGTCAGGTGTCTGAGAAGCTTTCTGCTGGTCAGGTGTCCAAGAAGCTTTCTGAGGGTCAGATGTCCCAGAAGCTTCCTGCTGGTCAAATGATAAGCAGGAACATTGCTGGCCCATTATATCAAATCAGTGTAAATATCATCAGTCCACCATGAGAATTGATTTATCATAATCCCATACATAGCACATTTCACATTTGGAAGCGAATGAAGGCACACTTTCACCTTAGACCCTTTATCATTCCTGCTCCGCATAGCAAGAAAAACTGTAACCTAGGTGATCATACTAGATAAGTACCTTTATTTTCATTTTAGTTCTCTGTTGAATAGCTCTGTTGAATCATCTCCCTAAAAATATTGCTGTTCATGAATCTGCCGATTACTGCCACTGTTATTACCTCCCTGCATTTTAAAAATCTGGGCCCTATTCGTGTGACAATGTATAACAAGTGTCAAAACTTCCAAAGGCACTCAGCTTCATTACTTCACCGTGTGCCCTAGCCTGCTCAGAGTCGGGTCCGGAATCTTTGGCATCCACTTTGAGTTTCCGGGGGTTACAATAGACCAAGACCCCAGTTGAAAATGTGGGAATGTTGGGAATGTTTTTTGCATGTGCTAACCCATCACTTGAGCAGGGTCTATGATCTATTGGAGGAGGGTCGGAAGAAGTGCTGTTGATGGGTCTGGTGAGTTGATTGGAATTCCCACGTCATGTTGATAGATTATCTAGGTAAAGGATGTAGATTACCTAGGTACTAATGAATGTGAGAAACACAGCGTGTTTGTCTAACAAGCTCTACTCCGACTCAAACCTGGGTCCTCATAATGGAAGTCAGGCACTCAAGCAAGGGGGCTGAAACCCATATGCTCTAGCGGTCGCTAGAGTGCTTCTTAAGGCGTACAGGAGTGACGGTTTCACTCACTGCACAGCTCTGTACTCACCCCTTCAAACCTCACTCCCACATCCGGGTCACTGCACCAGTGTAACAGGTCCAGCTTGGACCTGGGTCCTGTGGATGGGAGTCGGGGCACTCTAGGAGGCTAAAACCTCATGTAAGTGGTTTAAATCAGTGTATTTGCTTGGTTGTTTCCTAACTTTTTTATCATTGTTCACATGGTGTAATAGATTTTGGCTCTCGTTTTGCATGGATTGCATTTCAACAGTTTAGCATCTGATTTGTTATATCTGTATGTATTAGTGTTGTCAATAAGCCTCAAATAATGTAGTAGTCTGTAGACAGAGGTGGCATACACAAAGTGACATTGACCTCTGTGAGAAGAAATGCATCTCATACTGTCCATATAATATCTCTTTATTATTCAATTGCAAATCTGAAGCCACAATCAATTCCCAGACAACATGGTGTTCTATTTGGGCCCAAGGGTGTTTGGTTGCATGTTTCCGCCATTAAAACTGCTTCTGAGAAACCTCTTAATAGAGCACATCAAACTTGATGATTCCCGAACAACGGTGGTTGAGACCAATGACTCAAAAAAACTTGGGAATCATTGTAATCAGATAATGTCTCGCAAATGTTGATGCAGTCCAGGGAGTTTTGACCTTTCCACTAACATGTCAGGTGATTATTGCTGCAACAGAAAAATAATAAATAGAAACCCATTATATAAATAAGAACCATTCTGCCAATGGGCCACTCTAACGGGTTTCCATTAAAAGCATGCAGTAGTTTTATTTGCTCCAACATGCCTTGAAGCTGGTTTTATTCTCTTAAAGCAGAATTCATTGTAATTGTTAAAGAGGGTGGAGTTTCATTCCAAACTATCTTAATGCTCTTTGTGATTCCATCAGGGTTATTGCTTAAACTCCAATCCCAAGCTCAACGCCTTGACCTCATTGCATACTTACTATTTAACTCTGAGTACTATCAGAGGTTGGACATAGGCTCCGGCCTTTCTGTTGAGTCAACCAAACACTTTAGTTTCTGCCTTTGGGGTGGATCTGGGCAGTGACATTCCCACTCTGCTATGTTTAAATGCACACTCTACCCGCACTTGTGATCTCTTCCAAGGGATTTATGCTACTAGCTGTAACATGTAACTTATGTGGGGGAAAATAAGGGTTTAAAAGTAACTAAGTTGGAATGCTGGAGTTGAACAGGTCCGGGCCTGTGGTCAGTAAAACAAATAGGCTGTGTTGAAAAACAGCTGCTATTGCTAAACCCCAACATTCTCATTGGGCAGAAAGAGACATGCATGCCATAATACTTGCACATATGAACATGGAGTGCGTCTTTATAGAAGCCATTCAGCTGTTACAATGGAATCTTTACCCATTCATTTTTTGCTGAGACATAGCATGTTTCACCACTTCTTGTTTTTAGCACTTCTGGTTGCTTAATCAACTTGAAGCAATATTGCATTTCATCCCACACACATCCGCACACACACACACACAACGTGGAGCAGCCATCACCAGCTGTCGTTTTTTTCCCTCTGTCTCACACACACTTACAGACACATGGAGATTGAATCCATCTCAATATGCTGACCAGAAGCCAGTTTATTTAAAAGGTATAGTAAAGGTATTCTTCAGAAAGTTCTGCTTTACATAGTGTGTAAATTCAAATTATATTTTGATTGAAGATGCCTAGCATTTGAAGCAGCCCTTGTGTATCTTGAATAACTCTAGATTTTGGCACAAATTAAAGACAATATTTAGACTGGACTTATGAAAGCGTCGTTCTTTTCACAGATGATGTTTTCATACTGGATTTTTGCACTCATCTAGTCTATTTTTGTAAATAACCACTTTCATGTAGATGCACATTTTAAACACAGATCACTCTCATTGACTCTGTTAAGTTTTCTCTAAACACGTAGAGGGGACTGTAGGTATGATGTGAACCCATGCTGCAGTAGGTATGATCTAAACCCATGGTGCAGTAGGTATGATCTGAACCCATACTGCAGTAGGTCAGACCCAAACCTGTGCTGCAGTAGGTCAGACCCAAACCCGTGCTGCAGTAGGTCAGAACCAAACCCGTGCTGCAGTAGGTCAGATCTGAACCCTTGCTGCAGTAGAGCGGATCTGAACCCATGCTGCAGTAGGTATGATCTGAACCCATACTGCAGTAGGTATGATGTGAACCCATGGTGCAGTAGGTATGATCTGAACCCATACTGCAGTAGGTATGATCTGAACCCATACTGCAGTAGGTATGATCTGAACCCATACTGCAGTAGGTATGATCTGAACCCAAACTGCAGAAGGTATGATTTGAACCCATACTCCAATAGGTATGATCTGAACCCAAACTGCAGAAGGTATGATTTGAACCCATGCTGCAGTAGGTATGATTTGAACCCATGCTGCAGTAGGTAT
>JACXGK010007947.1:0-23356 GCA_016801125.1 Novumbra hubbsi
CAGCCAAGGGTGATGTGGTAGAGGGGGAGGAGGTACTGGCCGGACAGGTTATGGACCAGCACCACCATCATGAAGAACAGGACTCCCAGGCCAGTCACAGCAAAGAGAATAAAGTCTATGTCTGTTATGCAGTTGGCATCTGTGTACTTCACTAAGTTAGGTGTGTCTATTCCATTGTCTGACAAACATGTCAAGTCTTTCAAATATGTTTTTTTATTATTATTCAAGATCACTTCTACTTGCCTGTTCTGTAATGCCCATGAAATTAGCCAAGCATTGTCACAAATGCAAAACAAATGAAACTGACTAAATATCAAATACTTCAGACTATAGAGAGATTCTGTAAAGCTGTACAATACATTATAAACATTTTCAATTTGCAAATACAATCTCTTCAAAGATTTTAAATCTTTAGTTAAACTTCCCTCCATGGAATAAATCTTGCAGCCATAAAGTCTCAGAACCTCCAACTTTGTCAGGTTGTGGAAGATTATGTCAGCAGAAGGTTGTTTTATAAGATCCACTGAAATTATAGTCAGTTTCTGTAGCTGAATCAGTTGATTAATTGCTGTTAAATCAATACTTTTAGCTGATAGCTTTGATCTGTACTTAAATGTCTTCACAGATTTGAAATACTTTCCCATGAATTCAGATGTGCAAAGAAATTCTTCAGCATGAACATCAAGATGGATAACAGACTTTAAGAATGGTCGGTCACAATCTTCAAAGGACACAGTCTTGCCTTTAAGTATCAGACTCAGGTTCTGTTTAGATGTGATGTCACTGCCAATAACCAAATGCATTGGCCTCCTACTTGAAGATATATACAGAGTAGTCAGTTGACCCAAAGTGTCACCAAATATCAGGGTCAGATTCAACTTTATCACTGGTTCTGTTTGTGGGCTGTTTAATTTCCCAATAAACACTTCTCTTAAAGATCTAAGAGGCATGAAAGATAATGTCTCAATGTTGTGAATAAGTGGATTGTCCCTGAGATCTAACCATATCAAACTATATAATCCAAAAAATGTTTTTGCATTTATGTTTGTAATTATATTATTTCTCAGGTTTAAGGATTCCAGATTTGTCAAGCCCAGGAAAGCAAAGTCTTCAATATTTGACAGTAAATTACTATGTAAATTCAGATTCCTCAGATTACCAAGACAACTAAATTGTTTTGCAAAAATACTTTTCATGTTCGATCTTAAAGAAACGCAGGTCAACCATGTTATTGGTGTTTTTTGGAAGGAGCAGGCATCAAAACTGTTTCCTGTCTGGTGAATTACAGTCAATGTTTTAAGGTTCTTGAGAGTGGAAATAACGTTCCACTGAGTATGGAGAGTAGAATGGGTAGCATCGCCTCCACTTATATCCAAATGTTCCAGTCCAATGCACAAGTCAAGACCGGACATTGAAAGGATACTTGGATTGTTGGTAACAAACCGTACCTCTTTTATAGAAAGCAAAAACACTACATTACAGAAGCTTGCGAAATGAATATCATTGTCCCCGTAAAGCATCAATGAATGGATTTGCTTAATTCCCGAGAGGGGGAGGCGCCGTAGAACTTCATGGTTTATTTCCAATTCCATAACTCTCACGTTCTTAAAACAAGTTAACGCACCTTCCTCTATATTTGTTATATCACCAAATGATAAAAAACTCCTTATTAGGTTTTTAAAAGTAGGTATCATGCTCCCATTTTTGTCTGCGATTGAGCAGTTTGATTGATTTAATGTCTTTATCTCGAATGTTTCTAAAACTAAAAAAGTGAGTGACTGAACATACATTAGTCTGCATAATATCTCAGACAAGTCTTCTTCACAGGAATTAAGAATGGAGATATTTTGTAAATGAGGATTGCCATCAAAGACATCTAGTGCCATTGCCGATAACCTATAATTCTCTATAATCAAATAACCTAGCCTGAATAGATCTTTGAATGTGTTCGGCCCAAAATAACAATCACAGCACTCAGTGTACTGCCCCTTCAACTTCAGATATTCCAGATTTGGGGGAACCTGGTTATTCCCAGTGGGAAGGATTTGTGAAAAACAGCCATGAATGTACAGGTACTCCAGATCCTGAAACTGAGAGAAAAAACCCAGAGACATGACACCCTTTCTATCATCAGTCATGTATATGCATAGAGCATTGATGTTTTGAGGGAGTCCTTGAAGATCTTCTTCCATGTCTGTGACATATTGACAGGAAGCCGAGAGATGTTTTAAAACTCCTGAG
Organism: Novumbra hubbsi; assembly: GCA_016801125.1. Classification (NCBI taxonomy): domain Eukaryota; kingdom Metazoa; phylum Chordata; class Actinopteri; order Esociformes; family Umbridae; genus Novumbra; species Novumbra hubbsi. Next base: position 2,242 of record JACXGK010007947.1, read on the forward strand.
CAATAGCCAAGTGGCATGTCTTCAGCTTCTTCAGCGCTGCCATATATGTAGCATTTAGGATGCATCCATCCATTAACACTTTGAATCCACAGGAACAGGAGGACAGTGTTGGAAAACAGTCGCCTCATCTCTTCTGGGATACCGTTTGGTTCTGGTTGAAATTGTTGTTTAAACTTGGTTTAAATCCAATGTGGTTTTTATTGTTGTTCTTCTTCTTTCTGATATTCCAATATGGAGCCCTTCCAGTGTCCAGTTTATTTCATGGTTTTAAAGTCATTATCAGGGTTTGTAAGGTCCAAAAAGGAAATGTAGTATAAAATGTTCAACAGTCAAATGAGAAATGAGCTGTTCAACACATGAGCAGATGATCCTTTGAAACTGTACAAACAGTGGACGTCTATTTCTAAATCTGGTTTTCAGTTCCTTAAAATAAAAACAGACATTAGGTCTGTTTAGAATAGTTCTTTAAAAAAAAATAATTTACATAAACATAAATGATTTGGCCTGGAGATTTCAAAAGACAGTTGAGTGTCACAAAAATGTTTTGTAAGCAAATCTGAATTGTAATACTCAGGGATCTCAGGGAAAAACACTTGCAAAACACGTTCATCATGAATTAATTGTCCTAATAAATATACCTGCATATTTCTAAAGCCAAAAAGAGTAACTTCTTATGGGGCTACTGAGCATCTTGATTTGAGCTGGTTTTAGATGTGGTTGATTCATTAGGAGATGCTAGGTACTATCAGTGATTTCAATTGCAAGTTGGTTTTGGGGTGTCGTTTTATGTGTGTACTGTTTATGTGTTGGCAGTGTTGATGAGTAACCAAAGTTACTTCTTCTTCTCTGTTATTTCTCTTCAGCCTTCAGCGTGTGAATGGCACAAAGTTGGTTTTCATTTGGAAAACAACACTGGAAAAGTGGCCGCAACCGAGGAAAGCTTTGGTTAGAGGTAGAAAAACATGGTTTGGCTGTGGAAACATACCAGGGGGAAAAGACTTGATAATGCATGTTTTGCATCTTTTAAGTCTTTTGTGTCTTGGTCGTTCTGGATTTTGTTAAGAAATAAATTACCCTGACGACTTTGTCCAATTAGAAATAATCAACGTATTTATTAACCGGAGTATCATATCCCTATCGAACGTGCACGGCTCTTGTTTCGGCTGGGAACAGCTGGGAAAGAGAGCGCTTTGTTTAGGTACATTCAAATGTATAGGTTCTCCTTAAGGAAGCCTATTGGTCAAATCTTCTTGTACGTCTTCACGTTGCGTGGTGTGCGTAGTGTTCTGACTGGCTGAACTGAGTCTCTGATTGTGCGACTTCTTCCTGTTGGGAGTTGGTGTTCTCGAACCTGAATGCGTCTTTCTGTAGTCTCCTGGTCTTTCTTGTACCCCCTAGGCGCTTCCTGTTATTCGTTCGCTCTTTGCTTTATTACCCAACCGTTACATGTGTCTTCAATGTGATTACTACATATCATTACTTGTTTTGTTCATGCTTTAAGCAGTTTAATTTGGCTGTTAATAATGCATTCATGATATGGCTATACATTCTTAAGGCACAAGCATACAATTGTACGATTGTGGTTATAGCTTATTATGACACATTGATTCATCATTTCAAAACACACAGAATGAAAGTATTTTTCCTTACAATTTCAACTGGTCACCGAAATAACAAACCTTGGGATCCAGATTGTCCCCTGGTAGTGTGGTTGGGTTGCTGTGAGATTATAGGCACGAAGAGATAATAATTAAGCAGGACACACCACAATAGTACTGACGTCTGACAGCTGTACTAAAGACAATAGGTAGATCATTGGATTTCGGATGTATCCGTGAAGACCTCTACCTGGTCTTCAGTTTTAACATGTGTGACACATGCCGAGCTATCATCTTTAAGTTAATAAATTCTTTTTATGGCTCTCATATAAGCATCCACAAATACAACGTAAGCCAATTCCGAAACTGGTGGTGTTCCTGTAGTAAGTACCAGAATACCCACCACTCTGCAGGAAAACGTAGAATTAGTTGCAACCAAAGATGTGCATGTTCCTTTACTACAGACAGCAAACATGCACAGTGAATTCAATAACACTTTTATTGCTGTTGTGGGCTACTACATTTGCTTGTGGTATTATTTTCTGTAGACTGAATCATTTGGTAATTGTTGAAAAAAAACAAGGTTAATTTGATAGCTTTACTATATTTGTGAGTTAGTATTGTTAGTGAGTGCTATTATAGTAAACAACAAGGTTCCACCATGATAAAGAGTACTGAATGATTCAGTTCACTTTAATGATTCGGAATGTCCATCACTAGTAAAAGCGGAGACTGCTGCCCCTGACGTTGTAATAATCATTGGATGATGACATAAACAGCTTAAAAATAGAACACTAAAATATGCCATTCCAGATTAAAACGTTTTGGGGAATTTATTTGATTTTCTGAAAACAAGAGAAGAAATTCTGATGAATTACAAAAATCACGTTGTTGGTTGATTGCGCTATCAAAACAAATGGAATGATGAATTCCTTAGTCTCGAAAGAGAAATAATAGTTATTGAAGAGTCGGCAGGTGAGAACATATTGTATGGAGGAAGAATAGGGCAGTAGTGTAGTAGTAGACTGGTATCATTTATGAAGAACACAGCATGTTGGAATGAGCGAACTATGAAGACATAATAAATTCAAGGGTTTTCTGAGGATGGAAAGTTGAAGTTGCCTGAACAAAAAAATTAATGAAATATTGAACCGTTGAATGAATGGAAAAGAAAATGAAGGAACTGGACACATCTAAAGACAGTCAAAGCCATTTAAACAATAAATCAAGAACTTATCACAACTGGCAGATTGAGGAAAAAAAGGAAAAAGACAAATATAGCATGTTCAGCAGCAAGCAAAGATTTAGCAAGTATGGAATCCAGGAACCATGGGTGGAGAATCCCTGATGCCAATTGGAACTGAACATAAGCTTTTGTAATCATTGATCAATAGCTCTAATCTTGACACTTAAACTCTTGAGTAACTAGATTGTGTAGAAAATATCTGATCACACTTTCCTGTAATGCCTAAATGTATTAAATGAAATACAGATTGAGGATTTAACTAGAGGTTTTAAATTAGTCAGTACTTTTTTTTCATAGGCAGCCTGTTTTGCTATGCTTGGTAAACCAAAGCTGAATGCATATACTGTGTAGAAAGTGTTTGTTAATTTAGTATTGCCCCCACCGTAAGCCTTTACAAAGTGGGTTCTTTACACCAAGTATTCACCCGCTATACCTCCTCAGGACGACTGGGAGGGAGAACCAATATACACAGGGATGGTTATCATTTTTTTAAAAACCTCTGTCTTTCCATGAGCATTGATTTATAATATATCTTATCATTTGGTTTTAGACAACAGATTATGGTCTTGTCCAAGACCGCAATAGATTATGGTCTTAGACAATAGATTATGGTTTTATATATTTTACAACAAAATTTAACATGATTAATAAAAACATTAAAAAAAACTTTTCTTTTTATTTTTTTTTCAACTGAGATTACATTTGTGTTTTCAGCACCAATGTTAGATATTGTTGAAATTCTCAACCCACCGAACACTACACTCACAAAACAGTATCCCTTACAGAGGCAATTAGTAGACACACAAAGCAGTGAGTATTCCCCGCAAATATAGGTTAGTGATCAGTGGGGGGCGGGTAGTACATTCAATGATGACTGAGGAGTCACACAGGGTGATGGGGGCGGGTAGTACATTCAATGATGACTGAGGAGTCACACAGGGTGATGGGGGCGGGTAGTACATTCAATGATGACTGAGGCGTCACACAGGGTGTTGGGGGCGGGTAGTACATTCAATGATGACTGAGGCGTCACACAGGATGTTGGGGGCGGGTAGTACATTCATTGGAGTTCAGAGTTCTGTCTTATTCAGGACATGTGGTTTGGATGATGTTGATGCATGATACGGGCAAAGAGGACTGCTTGATTGTCCGACGGGTTTCTTGGAGAAATGTTTTAATTAAAATGTCATGTTGTGAAACTGATAGTAACATGTCTAAGCCTTGGTGTGAATGGTAAAGACCAATCACCATGTACTCACAACCCTTACGATCTGGGTCAGGAAACACATTGATGAATGTCATAGTCAAGTTGTCCAATCACGTCAGAGTGAGGTGTTCCCTTGGGTCTTATTCACAATTCATTTATGGAAAATAAAACTTGTAGGCGAGAAATGTCTTTTTTAATCATTTATTTAATTTAATTTAATCATTTGCGCAGCCAGGGCATGACAGAACCCCCCCCCCCCAAAGCGGGGCCTCCAGGCCGCAAGAGTCAAACAAGGGGGGGAGGGCGGGCAGCGGTGGCGGCTCCGCAGGGGGTGGTGATGATGATGCCCAGGAAGCAGAAGAACTCTTCAATAGTGATGGGGGAGTCACACAGGGTGATGGGGGTGGGTGGTGCTGGGTTCTTCTTAAAATCCACAACCATCTCCATTGTCTTCAGAGCGTTGAGCTCCAGATTGTTCTGTCTGCACCAGTTCACCAGGTGGTCAATCTCCCACCTGTAGACGGTCTCATCCCCACCAGAAATGAGCTGAATGAGGGTGGTGTCATCCGCAAACTTCAAAAGCTTGACATATTGATGACTGGAGGTGCAGCAGATGGTGTACAGGGAGAAGAGCAGAGGGGAAAGGACGCAGCCTTGAGGGGATCCGGTGCCAATGGACCGTGATCGGAGACATGTTTCCCCGGCTTCCTGTCTGACAGGAAGTCAGTGATCCACCTGCAGGTGGATTCGGGCACTTTCAGCTGGGAGAGCCTGTCCTGCATCAGAGCTGGACGTAATAAAAGCAGAGCTGAAGTCAACAAACAGGATCCTGGCATAGGTTCCTGAGGAGTCCAGGCGCTGGAGGGTGAAGTGAAGAGCAATGTTAATTGCATCGTCTACAGACCTGTTGGCTCTGTAGGCAAACTGCAGGGGGTCCAGAAGAGGGTTGGTGATGGCTTTAAGGTGAGACAGCACAAGGCGCTCAAATGACCCAGGCCCAGCTGCCCAGCTGCTTTGTGGGGGTTCTGTCTCTTAAACAGTCTGTTAACGTCCCTCTCCAGGACAGAAAGAGTCAATGTTGTGGTAGGAGGGAAAGGGCCGCTGGGATGGGCAGTTTGGGACTGCTCCATACTCCTGCTGAGGTGGGGGAGGAAGGCTGGAGCTGGTGGATAGAGGCATAGGGGATGGTGTCAGTACTGTCCCATTAACTTTCAAAACGACAGTAGAACTCGTTCAGGTCGTTGGCCAGGCGAGAGTTGTTGATGGAATGGGAGGCTTTGGGCTTGTAGTTGATGATCTGTTTAAGGCCCCTTTCCCCTCTGCTCTTCTCCCTGTATACCAACTGCTGCACCTCCGGTCATCAATTTGTCAAGTACCTGAAGTTTGCGAATGGCACCACCCTCTTGGTGTTATTGAGACAATGGAGATGGTTGTGGATTTTAGGAAGAACCCAGCCCCACCCACCCCATCACCCTGTGTGACTCCCCAGTCACTATTGCAGAGTCCTTCCGCTTCCTGGGCATCATCATCACTCAGCACCTTAAGTGGGAGCAAAACACCACCTCCATCACCAAAACACCACCACAGAAAATGTACTTCCTGTGGCAGCTGAAGATTTCAACCTGCCAAAGACAATGATGGTGCAGTTCTACACAGCCACCATTGAGTCTATCCTCACCTCCTCCATCACCATCTGGTACACTACTGCCACTGCCAAGGACAAGAGCAGACTGCAGCATATCATTAGATCTGCTGAGACGTTGATTGGCTGCAATCTGCCATCCCTCGAGGACCTGTACACCACCAGGAGAAGATTGTGGCTGACCCCTCCCACCCTGGATACAAATTTTTTCAGCCACTCCCCTCCAGCAGGAGGCTACGGTCCAACACCTCACGCCACAAGAACAGTTTCTTCCCATCGGCAGCTGGCCTCATCAACAAGGCCAGATGACCCCCACTGACACTGACACCCTCTGCCTCATAACTTAAATTCTACTTAATGCATTACATTAATGCACTTCTCTGGACTTGTTTCTTGCACATTGAACTTTGCTACTGATTCAGTAAATGTTTGCACATTTATATTTCATTTTTTTATCTTATACCACTGTGTTTTCTGTCATGCACCATAGCACCAAAGCAAATTCCTTGTATGTGTTGTAAGGGAATTTTGGTGTTTCACATATCCATATAATGTAATATTTTAGTAATCCATAAAATGTCATATATTCATAAGCCAGAAATGTATTAAACTGCAGGTTTTGATAAATAATGCAAAACAACATATATTCATATAATCAAGTATGTACTGAGTGTAGTATAAGCACACTAGGAAACAAAGACACTAAAACCCGAGGTCATCATTCATGATTCCTCACCAGAAAGACTCTGAACCTGTTCTCTGGGACAGCATCCAATCTCCACCTTATCACTCTGCCTCCCTTAAACTCTTCCCAGGACTTTGCGATCTCTCGAGGCCAGGTGGCTCATGACTTGAACAATAGGTTCACTCATTCTTCTCCTCTTACTCACTCCATTTCTCTCACTCCTCCTCTTCCTGACTTTCTCCTCATCCTTTATTCCTCCCTCCTCCCCTCTCATCTCCTGGACTCCCTCCCTCCATGCACAAAATATATCTACATCAACTCTGAGTAAATGACAAGGTAAATATAGTAAGCTACTGTAGAGTGTAAACTTGGAATAGTTGAGTGAACAAGATAGGATTTAGAAGAAAGACCATGTGAGACTAGAGATGCAGTAATAGAATAGCCTGACAGATTACAAATTATTTTAGAAATACTTTATTTATTTTTTCTAAACCAACAATAAGTATTTTGTGCTGTTGCTCAAAAACACACGTCAGAACAGATAAACAACAAACACTGTTATACATCACAGTGAACTAAAATATATAACACATTATCTATTATCCTATCATTATCAGAAACAATATAAAGGATGAGTACTAGAAACATCAAAGGTTTTTGTAAATTTCACAAATGTTCTAAACGTTTTGATTAAGTATTATCTGGACACTCGCCGCTGGAGATGAGTGACAGCTTGACCACGCCCACTAGTTTGGAAAGCCAAGCCCATATGAGGAAGTAATGGGGAGAAGTGAAACTTGGCCGTCTTAGCAGTAGTGGAGGCAAACTCTCACAGATCTATCCTTATCCTCTGAACTTTATTATTCTCTATTTATATTTTCCAGTTATAATCACAATAAATTACAGACTGTACAAATTAGTTGCAAAAAAAGAAAAAGAAAATTCAAGGATTGGAACACAGAGTCACATGGAAGCAACGGGACAGGTGCCTTGAAAATGTACCAACTATTGCTTTGGGCTGTAATGGTTTAAATTCGCTATAATGCCATTATACCTTGTGATCTGTTTATATTTGCCTTGCTTGATTTAAACAGGACAGATGACCAGTGGCTTGGTGTCATTAGCAATGTAGAAGAAAGGATAGAGTTTCTCCGTGAAGGAACAGTCAGTGAAAGAGTAGATGTGACACCTGGTTTCCACATTGAAGAAGGAGACCCGTCCCTCCTCATAATCCACAAACACACCCACCTTCTGGGGCTCCTCTATTGGGTTGAGGATGACATAAGGGTAAGAGCCAGCCTTATACCTTCCATTCTGCAGCCTGACAGTCCAGTATCCTTGATCAGGCTTCAGTCTAATCCCTTTCCTGTTGACTGACTGTCTGACCACTCCTACAGTCCATCCAGTCTTCTCTTTCACCTGAACCTTATAGTAGAATCTCCCTGAGGAGAAGCCCTCATTACCCAGGACACTTGCACAATCAAATCTCATTTGGCTGTCAGGGAGATCTTGTTTTATGTCTCCATGTCTCACTTGTTTCCCGTCCTCAGACAGGATAAGTTGTGGATGTGCAGTATCAGGGTCTAGGGTCACATCCACTGTGGAGAGAAACAAACACTATGATCAACATCAGTGAAGAAAATGGAGTGGAGGACAATTTTTTACTGTGTTGATCTCTGACAAGTGATTTTTCCCAAGCAGTCACACACCTAATTTAAATGTGATGTCAACAATGCATTTAAATCAGGTGTGTATGTGTAAAACAGGCACCCCTTTGGGTCCCGAGGACCTGGATTTAAAAACACTGTTTTACTGTGTTGATCTATAATAGCAGAACCTCCAGTTTTAGTGGTTCATGTGTGGTTTAGGTAGAGATAACAGAACATCCATTATTATTGGTTCATGTGTTGTTTAGGTAGAGATATCAGAACATCCAGTATTAGTGGTTCATGTTTGGTTTAGGTAGAGATAACAAAACATCCATTATTATTGGTTCTTGTGTTGTTTAGGTAGAAATAACAGAACCTCCATTATTAGTGGTTCATGTTTAGTTTAGGTAGGGATAACATAACCTCCAGTATCAGTGGTTCATCTGTGGTTCATGTAGAGGTAACAGAACCTCAATTATTAGTGGTTCATGTGTGGTTTAGGTAGAGATAACAAAACATCCAGTATTAGTGGTTCATGTGTGGTTTAGGGAAAGATAACAGAACATCCAGTATTGGTGATTCATGTGTGGTTTAGGTAGAGATAAGAGAACATCAAGTATTAGTGGTTCATGTGGGGTTTAGGTAGAGATAACAGAACATCCAGTATTAGTGATTCATGTGGGGTTTAGGTAGAAATAACAGAACATCCAGTATTAGTGATTCATGTGGGGTTTAGGTAGAGATAACAGAACATCCTGTATTACTGCTTCTTGTGTGGTTTATATAGAGATCTCTTAGGTTAATATATTGTCTGTCCGTATTATCATATGGCATATATGTTGACAGCTGGCAGAGACACATGATTTTTGAACAAAGTACAACATTTAGGTAAATAAATGATAGTTTCATATCAAGACGCTTTTATACTTAACTGACTTGTAGAGTATATATGATTTTAGACCAGATGGTCCAAATGTCAGTATAAATACAGTCACATACTAACTCTGGTGGAGAAAAACACACTGACCTTCATGTCTTCTTATGTCTTCAAAAACTGAAATATATGTATATATTCTGTTGGTTATGACAATGAGATACATAATGATGAATGATATTATGAACTACAGAGTATACAGCTCTGAAGAAATTAAGAGACCACTGCACCTTTTTCTACCCTTTCCAAAAAATATGAAAATGCACAATTTGAGTGAGGAACCAAAGGGTTCAATTTAAGAGACCACTGAAAATGTAACCCTTCTTTTCCTCACTCAAAATCCTTTTTGGAAAGGTGGTCTCTTCATTTTTTCCAGAGCTGTATATGTATTCTTTAAACCAGTTTCATCCTATGACGACTAATAATAACTTCTTTATGACATAACTGAACATACTGATGTTAATGGACCTGCAACATACAGTTAAATTCTAGATAACCAGTAAGGGAGAGCGGGGTATGTTGCCACACTTTTCACACTGTGTAAAATCTACAGGGAACAATACATCACAATGGTATAAATGTCATACCAAATGAAAGAAGGAAGTCTTGGGCTTGTCTTATTTCATTATAGAGTTGTAGACCGTTAAATAGAGAGTGTGCATTTGTGACAATTTGCCCCATCAGCGGGTAAGTTGCCACACTACATAAATGGACTATCAACACATTAGAACAGAACTAATTAATTATGACTACTTTCTTACTATAATCAGACCTGATTACACAATATCACAATGTTTTTTAGCATGTTCTATGTCTGTGTATACTTCACATGAGAAAACTTGCCCCAAGTTCATTAAGAAAACTGAGTGTGCAAATGCTAATTCTCAGGGTTAGCTCAACATAGGACTGCTGCTAAAGTTATAACATACAAATGATTGTCTCCTCTACTGAATGCAGAATTATAATATTTAACATTCATACTTGACAATGTTTTATTGCATAAAAAGTGTACATTTTTTACTTTTGAATAGGAAAAATGTGAAACCTGTGCTCACCTGAGATTAGGGTGACCAGGAAGTTCACCATAGAACACAGTCACACAAAGTAGCCATTTGGTTTTTGTGAAAGCCGCTCTATTTATGGAGTCATAAACAGTGTGACATCCCTGCTCTACCCTACATCATATAACATTCTTAGTCATATAATATTTGTAATATATGTAAAGGTGCCTTAACGAAGTAGTGCAGATTTATATGTATTTATTTGTCACACCCTGATTTAATTCACTTGTCTTACCTCATGTCTCCACCCCCACCAGGTGTCTCCCATGTTCCCATTAGTCCTTGTGTATTTATTCCTGGTGTTTCCTTGTTCCTGTTGCCAGTTCGTTTTGTGTGTTTTGTCAAGTTGACCCTCTCCCTTGTATTCCCAGTTTTATTCTTGCCTGTCCCTAGCTCAATCTCCCGTGTACCAAACCTCCGCCTGTCTCACAACAATCATCCCAGCCTGCTGGTTATTCATTAAAAGGTTTTCTGTTTATTAAATCCTTACAATTGTGTGTGTAATATTAGACACTAAACAGTCCTCACTCCAGTGTTGGTTCAGGTTTACTATGGTTACCGGTGTGTGATGTTTGTTTTTAAATACATATACATCCATGTAAGATATCACTCACCATACTTCCTGAGGTCATCTGTAATATAGAGTAGATAGAAGCCAGTGAGAACATTATAAACATGTAAACCAGTAGATGTAGTCTGTTTAGTAAATCATTAGTCGTTAGTGTGTAATCTGGGTTAGAGACACTAAAACACTACGTACCCTGCTGTTTGAGTTGACCAATCATGTGTGCAATTTCAGCATTCTAACTGCTCTAAGTGAGGATGAGTTTCATACTATTTAAGTGAGGACATTTCTGGAAAGACCTAAGATCCTACTGGCCACTCCTCACACACACAATCTCATTTATTAGTCTTGGGGTTAAGTTTAGGGTTTGGGGCTAGAATGTAGAGAATGCCATTCTTTAAGTTTACTACATCTTCTGTGTGTGTGTGTGTGTGTGTGTGTGTGTGTGTGTATGCTATGTACAGCATGTGTTTGTGTGTTGTGTGACATATTCACCATTCTTCCAGAGGAAATCTGTAATCTCATGGGTATTGATGTCATCTGTAAAATGTCACGTGACATCACTTACACTTCATATATGGAATAGTCACGTCACACATTATTTAACAAATGCCATAATTTGTAATTTGGCCTGATCTGTCACTTACCCATTTTTATAATAATAATATTAATACAACATTAGTTTGACATGCAGTTTCTTACACATTCACTCAGATTTATGTTTCAGAACAAGTGCTCTTCTAAAACAAAAGTTCATAAACAGCTCTGGAAATAATTAAGAGACCTCTGTGCGATAAAGCTGATTCTGATTCTACAAATAGTAAAACCAGAGAAACTGATAATTTTGCAGTGAGAACATCAACATAAACACTACATACAGTACAGTAGAAGATATTGTAGAATAAATATGTATGATACTACTCACCATTCTTCTTCCATAGATGGGCTGTAATGTGGAGTGGATAGGCATTTAGAACAAGTTGTTTGTTAAGTAAATCATTACAGTCATTAGTGTGTAATCTGTGTTAGAGACACTTCAAACAGCAAGGTAAGTAATGTTTTAGTGACCATATGGTATGTGTGTGTGGTTGTGTGTGTTTGTATATACAATTCTTAACATTCGTGTGTGTGTGTGTGTGTGTCTGTGCACAAGTCTTAGGCCAGACTACAACATGGTTTAATGCTCTGTATCTTGGAGATAAATGTAAACCTGCACTTTCAGAAAAACATCTGTCTTTCTACACTTTCCTCTCTAAAATGGGTATAGAAAGTTGATTTTTTTTGCTAGGTAATTGATTCCTTGTGAGATGGCTGGATACATAAGATATTGTAACAATCCAGTCTAAAGGGAGCATTCCAGCCCTGGTTTTGTCGATTATTTTATTTTATTTTGGTCTTTCTATTTTTCCCTAATCGGTTTCATTATTCTCACCTGTGTTTGTTCGCACCTAAGCCTGGTTTCCTCATTTTCCTGTGTATTTTGTTCTGTCTGGGTAGGTTATTAGACACTGTTGCATTTATTATGTTGTTCAAGCACCTTAGATAAAAAGTATCTGTTTCTTTGAACTCCTGTGCTGTCTGTGCATACTTCCTAAACACCCCACTGAACCGTGACAGATTTTTACCAATTGGACAACATGAGGAATTCTCCCTAATTTGTATTGTATTCATGCTTATTTGTATTTTTTATAATGGCATATAGTTACTAACAGCAAATTAATACATTCTGACCGCATACATAGCTTTATACACGTTTCCCAGGTGGCCTAAGACATTTGCACAGTACTCAATAAGTTATAAGACTGGATCCTGTAAACACCACATTACTTACCTAGCACAGATCTCTGTCTTTCTGTAGATAAACAAATACATAGAGACAATGAGACACAATGTGTGTATACAAATAGAAAGTTAACACAGTCCTGACTGAGGTCAATTGTTAAGTAAAATCTATAGAAACATAAAAATATTTGTGTGTGTGTGGGGGGGGGTCTATCTAGCATACCTCCATTTGACTAACGGTTAATTGTATTGTTCAACTTCCCTTAACCACTTACAAATAAATATTAAAACCCCTGTTGATATTATCTGTCATTCCCTCTCTGATCATCTTTATTTATGTTAGCGAAGTTATAAGACTGGATCCTGTAAACACCACATTACTTACCCAGCACAGATCTTTGTTGTTCTGGCGATAAACAGATACATATTCAATGAGTCAATGAGAAAGATGTATACACATAGAAATATTCAACATTGTAGTTATCTGTAATTTGTAGTAGATAGGAGACAGTGTGAACATTATAAACATGAACGACAGTAATCAGAGTTAATGACATTAAAACAGTTAAACATAATTACTTGTCCAGCAGACAACCAGGGCTAACCCAATCACAGCCGAGACTCCCAAACAACATGACACAATGAAGAGCGTTCTCCATTTTGTTGTGTAATCAAACAACTCACCTAAACACACACATGATTAGACATCAAACAACTCACCTAAACTCACATATCAGTAGACATAAACAATATGGCTGTTCCTCAAATGTAACAACACACAGCATTGGAAATGTATTTCATACACATTTGACAATATTTTTTGATATCTTAACACTTTTCTTTGAAATAAATATTGTACAATAATACATCAGAAGACCTGCAGTATTTCATTCCGCTTTAATAATCCCTCTTGTGTTACTCACTAGGGATGTGAATCTCTGTCTCCACCTCCACATTGATTCGTGTCTGTAGCACACTACAGTTAAAGAGGTTGGTGTCAGTCTCCTGGACAATGACATGTTGTTTGACTGTGTAGAATCCCTTCAAGTCTCTGTGTGTCTCAGGAGGTCCAGCAGAGAGACTGACTCCTTTACTGTCCAGCCACACCAGATCAGGTTCAGGGTGCCAGCCTTCAGATTGACACACCAGACCCATCCCTCCCTCTCTGTGTCCTTCAATGGACACCACTGGCCTGGATCCTACAGCTACAGACACACAGATAGACTGGATGTTAACTGACGACAACAGACTATATACAGTAACATAAAGAAAAGAGGTAACAGCCATTGTAAATTATTACATGAAAGTGAACCTCACCTTTAACCAGGACCTGAATAGTAACATCATCATACCAGTCCTGTGACTTAATAAAGCATTTATAACGTCCCTCATCAATCCCTTGTACACTGGTCAGTTTTAAAGAGGTGTTTCCCCTCCACAGTTCCTCTTTAAACAGTGATACTCTTCCTCTGTAGGAGGGAATCTGATTCTCTTGCATGTTTCCTCCATTCTGGTAACGATAAACCAGAGCATCTGTGTAGTCAAGGTTACGCCACTCCACAGTCATGTCCTCAACACTGATGCTGGGTTTGAGGGAACAGGGCAGAATGATGTCATCACCAGCCACAGCAACTATGGGTTCAGATGGACCAAGAGCATCAAACTTCACTGAAGAGGAAACACAGACATGAAGAACAGTTAGTGTTCATGTAAGATCCACTAATGAAAAAAAGGTAAAATATCATTCATAAATTTAAATTTATCATTTATAAACTTATAAAAGCAAAACTAGTGACACATTTCCTGCCACCAACTGAAGCTGTAGTATAAGTATATTAACTCCAACTTGGCTGGAGTATCTCTCAATACCTTCCCAGGGACTAAGGTTTTAAACACTTTTTCTGGTGTTTTTTAATTTATGAATGAACAGATGTATCAGATTATTTACCAATTTAATCTAGATTGCAGGTATTGCTGAAAACAGTCATTTAAAAATATATTTAAAATGTAAATAAAGAAACACTTTGGAATCTTCACATTCAGCTAGTTTTACTTATACCCCATATTTAGCATTTTCATGTAAAAAATAAATTTTTAAACAACAAACTGTTTCTGATTGTAGTAAAATCGACAGTATTTCTGAATAATGGTCTCAGATTGTAGTAATAGTGTAGTAAATGACTGTAATACTGAGTAACTGTCTCTGACTGTAGTAATAGTGTAGTAAATGACTGCAATACCGAGTAACTGTCTCCGACAGTAGTAATAGTGTAGTAAATGACATTGCCACCAGCGGTTATTCCCCCAAGGCTGATTTATTGGAATTTCCACTTGGTTCTAAGGGATTCCAAGTGGTTCTGACAGCTAAACAAGACACTATTGTTCCTGACAGGCTTATATTGTAAAGGTTAAAAAGTAAAAACCATATCTGGACAAAAAACAGAACCAGCAATGTTTATTAAAGAAATAATTACTCATGTTTTAGCTTCTGCTGAATTACATGAATGTTAACATCAATATGTTTTTCCACACAGGGCCAGATGGTTTTGGATAATGTTTTTTTTTTAAATAACATGATCCTTTCAAAATAGAATTTTGTGTTTACTCAGGTTCTCTTCATCTTATATTGCATTTTGTATTAATATGTTAGTGGAAAGAAACTCAATAGAAAAGGAAATACAATAGGAGTTGGTTAAAATTAAAAGTGCAAAACAACTTGTTCAGAGATTCCCCGATGTCCACCTTAGACAGGGTCATATCTGACTATTAATAGGTGGACAATGATACATGAATATTGGTGGTGCGTAACAATCAAGTAACTATTTAACATTTTACCAGAGAAGAAGACCAATTCATGTCAAAAAAATAATTTACATTTTAAGTTAATATTTAAAACTTGCTAATACAAAAATAGATTAAAATAATAACTGTAAATAACTTTAAGTAATAACAAACTGCTGCCTGTTCTGTCACAGAAACTAAACACAAGCTGGTAGATTGGCTTATTCATGGTCTTTTAATGCCAGTTTCCCTGAGCCATGTGTTCAGAATTGCATGAGGAACTGTCAGGGTTCCCCCTGACTCGACTTGTTTTCCGCCTCTGCTACACCCCCTGGTGGCGTTGAGCGATGTGCTCATCACTGTACCAAACCATCCAGTCACCAATCACACACTCAACGGCTCACACCTGTCCCTCATCACTAATCACCAGCCCTACTTAGGTTCCTGTTTGTCCACGCCCCAGTGTCGATTCAAACTACGTACTACACCAGTTGTCGCCAAGACTAGTATTAGTTATTGGACTGCTGCGTTACACCGCAGTACCTGGCCTTCCAGCCTTTTTTATATTTATATTTTTACATGAACACAAACTCTGCACAACGATCAAGATTCACCACCAGATTGTCGTTCTGTAAGGATTAACTCAAGTCGTGCGTTTGGGTCCCAATCTTCACTCTGTTACATCAACCCTTACAGGAACATTTCTAGTTCTGTGTCCTGGATACTCTCTGAAAGATTTCAGTTGGGGTTTCGCTATTCTGATATGAGTGATCCCAGGTATCAGCTGATACGTTGCTGACCAATGACCACAGAGGTTTCCTGTCTTAACTGGCTATGGCAATGTCTCAACACAAACATGCTGATTCAATCCAGGAAAACCGGTTTCCTCTTAACTGTTTTTCTGTCAGCCACAAAGCCTCTCAGGTACTATTACCATACTTCTCGGTAATGACTGTTAACACAACCAGGTAGATTGTCTCTGCCTGAATGTAATCCCTTATAAATACATGGCTGGACTGCAGGCCTATCTGCAGGTCAGTCCTGTCCACTATTGAAATTATCTGGTTCTTTAAGTCAGTTAATTCACAGTTTGTTTTATGTTTTTACTGCTAATACAGCCCCTTTGTTTTCTGTGTATAGTTTGTGTTTGTTTTGTTTTTGTTTCAAATAAATTTCACCGTTCTATCACAAAATGTATGCATTTGGTTCCGACACCCACTACGGCCGTGACACAAACAAACATTATGCCAGTGGGGACCACAAATTGGAGCGTTGCTGAAATCCTACATTACACTTAAAACTACATGAGTTGGCCTCCTCAGTTCACAAACACTTATAGAGTATAGTGGTGATGCAACATTGTGGTAAACATGTCCCAACTTTTTTGAAACGTGGACATGTATTTCTTGATAAAGAATCACATTTCAAAGTTTAACATATCATGTTGTCTTTGTACTATTTTCCATTAAATATTAGACTAAATTATTTGAACATCATTGCACTTTGTTTTTATTTACATTTTACACAGAGTCTTGGAAACAGGGTTTTAGATACAATTATCTAACGTTTTACCTGCAATACTTAGCAGGACCAATTTGTATCATACTTTATGCAAACCTCCTACATCAATAGCACAATATAGGTATATATCAATGCAACAACTATGAATATTTTTTGACATTTTAAGTGGAATAACTAATATAGACAAACAGGTAATGACTTTAGTTACCAGACTCAGAGGTTAAACTGTGGAGGAGAATCAGTAGAGCCACATACAGACTATCTGGTCCAGTCACCATTATTCCCGAAGGAGACAGTTGGTCTGATAAAGAAACAGACATCATGAAGGTCAGAAACAAATCAACCAACAGAACTAGTATCATTAGGCTGCCATGTTCCCTTTCAGGAAACACCATGTACTTTATTATTCTGTAGACTAAATAATGTTCTAATTATACTTACAGAGAAACATCTCCCTTTGTTTTAGCAGTATTTGTTTCTACAGTAACATTATTCTTAAGAGAGTATTTGCTGTTTACAGTTTTTGCACATAATGTTTACCTTTCAGGGGTAGGTTCTGACAGGCAAAACAAGTTACTCTTAAAATTTGCTCTATGAATTTATGGTTATGTTATGTTAAAATATCAAATATTTAAAAAGCCATACCGTCATTACAGCACATTGGTAAAGAACAGAATGAAACTGAAAGTAACAGACGTCAGTTAAGACACAGAATCTAATAAGGAGTACATTCCCACACCCACTTATTGTCTGCCAACAGGAAAACATTTAGGACTTTCAGGACTTCAATAAAGTTGGCATAAAACCTTTTTAATCCTTGTGTTTCAAAGCATCAGCTCTTATTGTCATGCCCTGGTTGGTGTCACCTGTTGTCTTGTCCCTAATTTACTACTAATTTAATGTACTGAGATGCAATACAGAGACACAGTTACCTAGATAGCAAAAAAAAGTTAGCTAGAAAACATTAGCACATGATACAACTTCATAGACTGATTTTTTAGCTTTTTTGATGATGGCAAAACAATGCGTTTCAAAATCGTTTTCTGGAATCAACATAATGTCTGTAAAATACTAATGTACTATTTTACATGCATTACATGTGCTTATGTTTTCTAGCTATCTAGCTAACTGCGTCTCAGTACATTAACATAGTAGCTAAATAATAAGTAAAAGTTGAACGGGAGAAAGCTCAGCGCTGCTTAACTAAGATGCTGCCATCAATCCTTCTAGACCGTCCTGTCCGTCGTGACATCCTTTATGTTGGAAAGAAACGCTTAACAGTATTGGTTGTATGTATCCAAACTAGCACTACAAAATGACCAATTGGGAAGCATCATCCACACCTCCTACTAAAGCCCGCCCACAGCTGTGGAGTTAAAAGTGCAAATGAAGAACAATTGTTTCAAAACCAAAAATAATTTAAAAAATGCAAAAAAAAGCAATAAAATAATTGTAATAAAAAAATGTGTAGATTAAATGAACAAAATGCATGAAGTTTTGCACGCAACTACAAAATATTTGATAGAAAATTTCTCCGTTGTAAACACCATGTGATCACATTAAAAGTAATTTTAACTAAAGTATTTGGTTTCCTAAAGCTGCTTTGAGTAAATTAGAATTATGTTGACTCTACCTGCGAAGTTAGAGATTTAACCACTTTAAAACCTTATTAAAAATTCATATAATCAGTAGTTCATAACTACACCTCTATGGTTGGAAGGGTAATACTGTATATAAAGGAATGTCACCAAAGAGGTGAGGCAAAAAATAAAACATTCTTTGAATGCAAAAGGACGCAGCACAACATAATTACACACTGAATGTTTAACACAATAACCTGTGAAGTGCTGGTGGCCACAGGGAACATAAATACGATATATTAATGATGGGATGCAGGGGTATCTGTGGGGTGCGTTGTGCCATCGGCTCCTGCCAGCAGTTAGTACGCGGGGGGGGAGGAGGAGGTCCGGAGAGTGGGAGCGCCGGAGAGTGGGAGCGCCGGAGAGGAGGAGCGCCGGAGAGGAGGGGCGCCGGAGAGTGGGAGCGCCGGAGAGGAGAGGCGCCGGAGAGGAGGGGCGCCGGAGAGGAGGAGGGCCGAAGAGTAGGAGTGCCGGAGAGGATGAGCGCCGGAGAGGGGGAGGGCCGGAGAGTGGGAGTGCCGGAGAGGAGGAGGGCCGGAGAGTAGGAGCGCCGGAGAGGATAAGCGTCGGAGAGTGGGAGGGCCGGAGAGGAGGAGGGCCGGAGAGTGGGACTGCCGGAGAGGATAAGCGCCGGAGAGGAGGAGGGCCGGAGAGGAGGAGCGCCGGAGAGGAGGAGGGCCGGAGAGGAGGGCCAGAGAGGAGGAGGGCCGGAGAGGAGGGCCAGAGAGGAGGAGGGCCGGAGAGGAGGAGGGCCGGAGAGGAGGGCCGGAGAGGAGGAGCCACACAGCGCCACGCAGAAGATTCATCACAGTGTCTTCAGATGCTCTATGGATTATCTCCTGAATATGAGTAATATTTGAACTAACTTAAGATCTATTAACTCTAACCTTAAATTCAACCATAACTCTTAACTTAACCGTAGCAAGCAGTTGCTCATGAAACAGTTTGTTGATTCTTAGGTGTCCCAAATTATTAACAACATACACCCCCTTAATGTTGAAAAATAGTAAATTGATGGCTATTAAATGTGTGGTCTTCTGGGAAGTTACTAATTAAGACCAAAATTATCTGGTAAAGGGAGTTCATAACTAAGTAGTGACTTTTTCCTTTTTCTCCAACCAGTCAATGTAAATCAGTAAAATGAGTCATTGTTCAGGATACAGACTCTGTCTCTGTCTGAATATAATCCCTCCATCCTTGACAGATAAAATATAACATACCTGGTAGTAATCCAAGTAGGTCGATGTTCAAAAAAAATTCACTTGTGCCAATTTCAGCCGTTTGACACTCTATTAAGCATAGTAAGTATTCAGAATGTTCTGGTGCCCAACAAAATGCCATTAAGTATTTTTGACTGGTACTTTCTGTGTATATATAAAAAACGTGTTTTTTATCAACAGACTGCAAAAGTAATTACTATTACAGACAGACACGCCATCTTGTACTAATCCTCCTCCCTCCATCTTGTCAAGGCTATATTCAAATGGGTCAAAGTAGCTAAAGGGGATGGTGTCCAGCGTCATCAAGACCTGCTGGTACATACACATAGATAGTAATGGTATTAGATGTAATAAAATGGCACCCTATTCCCTATGTTGTGCTCTACAAAGGATCTGACCTGGTCAAATGTAGTGGATTTTGGTGTGTAGGTGGAAGCAAACGTGAGGATCAAGGTGAATGTCCAAACAAGGTTTGTATTATATTATCCCAACAAACACAAAAACTCTGGTTTACCGAACTCAAGACAAGAAACTGTAATATTAATCATATGCCCGGCATCGTTACCACATCGACTGTCAACAGACACAACTACTCCTCTAGGATCACATAATAAAAAATAAAACAATACCCGACACAAAGCAGTAATTCCCATCGTGTTAAAGAGGGGTGGCTGATACCCTATGGAACACTGAAAAGGCGATAAACCAGAGAAGCTGTTAAAGACCCAGGGCGGTTATGGGCTCCAGGTGGCAGGTTGGGCAGAGGTGATGCGGCAAAGAGCCGTCTCCATCTCCTGGTTCACCTGTTCCGTTTGCCCGTTGGTCTGGGGGTGGTGCCCTGAGGAAAGGCTGGCTGTCACCCCAATAGCCTGGCAGAAGGCCTTCCAAACCTGGGAAGTGAATTGGGGTCCACGGTCGGAAACAATGTCCTTGGGGAGACCATGTAAGCCGAACCTGTGGGACACTAAAAGGTCTGCTGTCTCTTATGATTAAAAGACGGGATGAGGGGAGTTTTGGCAGGGCAATCAAATGGGAAATCTTGAAGAACCGGTCAACGATAGTGAGGATAGTGGTCATGCCATTGGATGGGGACAGTCCAGTGACATAATCCAACATGAGACAAGGGGCGACTAGGCACAGTTAGAAAACGCAGTAAACCGGCATGGGGAAGTGTGGAGGTTTTGCTGCGTAAGTGGTAGTCGGCCACCAGAAGTGCTGGTGGAGGAAAGCCAATGTGCGGCTGATCTCAGGTTGACATGTGAGGCGCAAAAAATGGGCCCATTTAAGCACCTCCGAACGGACGGAATCTGGCGGGGGCGCCCTCCCAGGAGAGGAGGAGGGACAAGATTGAGGACAGGCAGCTTTCTCCCGACGGCGTTCCCGCAGGCGGTTATCCAGCCAAATGGTGAGGGCTATGCGGTACTCCAGGGTTGACAGCTCCAGGAGGCCAGCTCATCTTCATGAGGCCTCTAATGAAGATGCCTTGCAGCGCAGCATCGGTCCACCCACTCTTGGCCTGATAGCGAAGGCTTCTACACAGCGGGCACCTTGTCGGAGGGACAGGAGACGACGTCCAGCTAAATG
>JACXGK010007948.1:0-23789 GCA_016801125.1 Novumbra hubbsi
TCAGTGTGATAAGGCAACAGACAATAAACCAGGTCCCACTATTCCCCCTTTGATCTCTTGACTCATGGCCCTACTCTGGAATGTACTAATTAACATTTTATCACCCCAGCCTGGCTTGCTCTCTCTAAGTTCAGCTTCACTGGCCCTGTTGGTTTCTAACAGCACCCCACACATAACTAATAACTACAATATCCCACAATATCCATTTGGTATAATCCAGTCCAGGGGTGTGTCAAAACATTGTTCCCTTCCTGACCCAATTCTGTTCTCCCCCTATCCTGTGTTTATCCAGGTGCCCCAATAGCCCCCACTCAGGGTGGAAGCATCACTCCCTCATGGCCAACATCCTATAGATCAATGAACAAGAACAGTGATAAGGAGAACAGATGGGCACAGTGCATTTACAGGATTTAGCATACAGATAGGTGTCACCAACAAACACAGACCAGATCCTCTGTCCTAGCTTTATGACCCCAACATTCCTTTGCTCTCTTAATGCAACAACAGAGTTGGACATATAAGCCAGCAATTAATACATCCAATTGTTAATATTACCACAACAGCCCCAAGGCATAGAGAAGGCCTGGGGCCCCAGCCAGGACATGACACACAAATCCG
Source organism: Novumbra hubbsi (assembly GCA_016801125.1). Classification (NCBI taxonomy): domain Eukaryota; kingdom Metazoa; phylum Chordata; class Actinopteri; order Esociformes; family Umbridae; genus Novumbra; species Novumbra hubbsi. Next base: position 619 of record JACXGK010007948.1, read on the forward strand.
TGTCTAGCGACAAATGTGTGGAATCTTCTCGATTCATTTGAAATGTAGTACAACACAGACGTAATGTCCGTCCAGAATACAGACTCCTCTAACTCGATGTCAAGCTAATTTCTCAGCATTGAATCCATCCTCACGGCCAGAACAGCAGCTGCTAACTCCAGCCTAGGATTGGTAATTTGCTTGAGTGATGCCACACAGGCCTTACCCATGATGAATGCTACATGATGGTTGTTGTCAGTTACTTGACAAAGGTAGGTCACCACTCCATATCCCGTCTGACTAGCATCACTGAATTTATGTAACTGGGCAGATTTATTTTAACCATAACCAGCAGATTTAATACATCTGGGCACCTAGAAACCAGTCAGTTGTTTTAAATCAGAGAGCCACTTCTTCCATAAAATAGCAAAAGCTTCTGGGATCTGCTCATCCCAGCAAAAGTCCAGGCTACAGAGCTCTTGAAGTATATTTCTTCCAATCATGAATGGAGCCAGAAATCCTAGAGGGTCATACACAGAGTTAACTACTGACAGTATGCCTGATCTGGTGTTTGATTGGTCTTTTGTGGATGTTCTAAAGCAAAGAGTGTCCTCTTGCACAATCCATTGTACTCCAAAAGCTTTGTTTACTGGTAAAATCTCTCTGTCCAACTCCAGCTCCTTGACCTCCTTGGCTCTTTCTGCACGACTGTTGCTGAACCATTTAAATCCTCATTTGGTCCCTCAGATCCTTTACAAGAGTGATGGCTTCATTTTCTGAAGGAACTGACTTCAGAAGGTCATCCACATAAAAATTCCTTTTCACGGTTTTGCTGATCTTATAATCCAACCTATTTTTTATGTCATCTGCGGTTTTCTGTAGTGCAAAAGTGGCACAACTGGTGGAGACGATGGCTCTAAAAAGATGAACTGTCATCCGATACTCAAACAGAGGAATCACAGAGAAGTCTGCATCCTTAGGGTATACTTTAACCTGGTGGAACTTACCCTCAATGTCGGCCATTACAGCAATGGTTTCCTGGTGAAACCTTAACAAAACGCCTAGAAGGCTGCTTGAATGATCTGGGCCTTGAAGTGCCCTTGAATGAAGCAGAACAGTCAAAAACAACTCTATTTCTTTGTTGAGTGGTACATTCCATGGTGTGGACAGCTTTACACTGTTGTCTCTGATTGGGGAACCTATTTCAGTTTCCTTGGGTTTTGAGTGTTTGTTGGTTCATTGTTTTTTGTCATGTGTTGCTACCGTCAAACTGTTTTCTTTGGAGCATCTTGAGTTTGCCTTAAGTAGCCCTTTTGTTTGTTCTTTGTTTTTGCCTATAAGTAATCTCAGTGATCAGCATTAAAGTTTATGTTTTTCAGTACAGCTTTGCATTTGCGTTCTTCCTCCTGGGGCACCCCTAACAGAACGAACCAACCAACAACAAGAACACAGCAGAGCTGGACGGTGGGGGACCTCCTTGGATGGCCTGAGTCGGAATCCGAGGAGGAGGACCCCTATCATCATCCACTGGCCAAGTGGTGGACTAACGAGGAACCATCCCTGTGGCCACGCCACAACCAGTACGCCAAACAACCACGGCGGCGGCAACGACAAAAGCAACGCCAACGGGCCCTGCAGAGTCCTGCCTGGATCGAGCCAGGTAGGCTTCCCCACTAGTCTCCCTGGCGGAGGAGTCGGCTCGCCTTCCATCCCGGCCTAGGGAGTTGTCGCTGCCCTTTTGTCCCCGCCCTCTCTCCCCTATTTGCCCTTGTTCCTGCCTGTGCCTGCCCCGTGGGGTGGTCTGGGTGGCGCTTTGGAGCCGCGCCTGGGGGTGGGGCTAGGGTGCCTTGCTCCTGTGGGGGGTGTGGTTGAGGTTCAAGGACTCTCCGCAGCTGCCTCTTCCTGTTCCCGAGGTGGGGCCGTCTCTCCATTGAATTCTCCTCATCTCCCCCTGAACTCCTACAGGCTTCCTGCCCGAGTCCTCTGGTGACTGTCCACAACCTTGCGCCCTTACTACCGCCCCCGGAGGGGTGGGACGTTGAGGCGACTCCGCTCCCGCCTCCGGATTGTTTCCACAGGGGGGCCCCTGCTACAACCCCCAGAGGGCTGGGACGATGAGCTGCTACCGCCCCCGCATCTTGAGTGGCTGATTGAACCCCATTTTCAGGGAAGGGGTCTTGGATGTCTCCAAAAACGGAATCAGAAAGTATGCAGGCCTGTCTCTCAATACACAAGGTCTTTGAAACAAGCTTGTTGGTTGGTCTGTTCTTGAATATCACAAACTGCAGATCTCCACTTGTCCCTGAGTTTGAATGGTAATTTTGAAATTATTATTCACATTTTTGATGTGACATTCATTTTATTTATAAAACCAATGCTTTCCATAGCATTGCAGCATCCTCACAAAAACTGTGCATATGCATGAAGAGCATTACCATCTTCCGTTTAAATAGAAGACCAAGCTAAAGCCTTCTCCATGTAAGCAGTTGAATTTTTCATTCCATTCTCAAAGTGTTGTTCTAATAGCCTCTTGGCTTCCCTGTATTCCACCACAGGGTCCCTAAGAAGGGAACTACGGACCAGGTCTCTTTCTTGACCATTTGTAGATTGTTCTAAACAATAAAGTTTGTCTAGGGTGCTTTCAGTCTTGTTGTTAATACTGTGCTCAAAGGCTCTTAAAATATTATTGGTATTGCAGTGGATCACCTAAAAACACCTGTATTTCTCTAATAGGAAGTAGTGATAACCTTTGAAGTTAGCAAGTAATGCTAGCTAGCTACAGTACTGAGCATGCAGTGAAAATGAAATGGCACTGACTTCCACCATGGGACTTACTGTGTCAAAGGTATGTGTAACACAGATCACATAATAAAGAAAACATTCTGTGAAATCTAAAAGGATAGTTACGTTAGTTTCAGCCAATCAGGAGTCCACAAATTGTTATGTCCCGCCCCTGAATTACAACTAGGCAGTTGAAGTTGCCACTTCATTTTAGCAAACCTAATTTGATTGATTTTCCCTATACTGAACGAAGTATGAGAATTACTATTAGAAGAATTAAGAAATATCTTGAAGGAAAAAATTTAAATCGAAGTTGTGCAGAGACTATGTTAATTAATCTCTCTTAGCAGACCACTTGGTGAGTTAAATTTAATTGTTAGCCTGATTTCTCGACGTTGCACTAGCGGGTCAATGCTAACTTTATCCCATGTTAGTAGATGTAAATTGTGCAGTTTAAGCTAATTGCTAGAAATCTTTTCCAAGAGTCATAGGAGTTATAATAAACCAAATTGTGCTAAACAATAATTGTACCAAAATTACTTATGAAAACTCAATGAGAAATTCGGTAGCATTGTGCCTACATGCTATGTGAAGTGTGTTGCCATTTGGTTCCTCTGAACTAGGCAATAGGTGGCCAAGATGTATTGTTGCAGTCAATGCTATTTGATAGTTGTATTTAATGAATCACTTCTTGTGGTAAATAATTTGTATGCATATGATTTAAAGATACCATTGTTGTAGTTCATAACAAATTTAATATGTCCTACTTATTTTCTGCTGTTAGGTAGTTAATCCATTAATGGAATTTAAGTGTTGTCCTCCTGTTCATCCTATGCACAGGTCCGTTTTTTGTATCGGGATTGACGCGTTTGATGGCGAGCCTACCCATGAAGACTATCTAGATGTTTCTTTGGACAAGGACCTGGTGACGAAGACCTAGTGCTTAAGAACCTTTCATTGTGTGTGTGTGGGATCTGATCACCCCACCTGTGCAGTAGGACAGTTGTGTGTATGTGTTGTAATAAGAGGGGTGCACCCAGGTGATTGTTAAACAAATTGTAATAGCTTATAATTGAAATGCATTCATTTATTTTCAGATATTCATTCATATCTGTTACATTTGAATACATTTATATTTACAACTTAATATAATTACACCTTCTGGTCTCTACTTTGTTGTATAACATCCTCACTGCACCCTCCAAGCCTTGTGCGTTTCATTGTGCAGTTAGTGTGCAAGACTAAGCATATACTACATAAGGCTGAAGTTATTTTGCTACGTTTTCTGGTAGCTAGATAGCTAATGGGACATATCTTTGTTTTTGTATTTGGGAGATGGCCAGGGGATTATCTGTGTTAATTTACTTCCAGTACACAGCTGGACACCAGACACATCTGCTACGACAGCGTCACCACCTAACAATTTCATTGGAGTTGTACCATTACTAGTTTTCTATACCATTTATCGTTCTAAACGAGAAAGTCAAACTCAACAGGATGGCATAATATCTGTGTTACTCAAACAGGACCTGGACAGTAAGTATAAGGACCTTACATACTTAAAAAAACAGGAGGCCTCTTGGCATTGCAATAATGCAATGCCAAGATGTACAGCAAGGTAATAAATGAAATCATACATCCTGATCAAGCAGGTTTTATCCATGGCCGGTATATTGGTGACAATGTACGTCAAATATTGGAAATAATAAAACATTATGAAGATTCAAAAATACCTGGCCTGTTATTGATTGCAGATTTTGAAAAGGCTTTCGATAAAGTGGGACTAGATTTCATATCTAAATGTTTGAGCCATTTTAACTGTGGTGAATCTGTTGTATAGTACTGTTTAGAGGTGTAACGCAAGAATGTCCATTATCCCCTTATTTATTCAATATAGGCATTGAATTACTAGCTAGGAAAATCAGAACAAAGAATAACATTTAGAGATTGGAAATCCAGGAGTAAAAAAAAAAAGGTGTAATGGCTGCTCCGCGTAGCGCTGCTTACCCTTGTCCTCTCCAGCGATCCACCTCACCAGCATACTCACTACCAACAAGAGATGGCACAGCGCACCCTACACACACCTGCACATCATTAGTTATTAGTTCACCTATTTAAGTTCAGTGTTTGTTCATGGTCGTCACGGGTTATTGTTTATTGAAAGTGCTGTGCTGGTTTTCGTGCTTCCTCTCAGTAAATAACCAAACTGAAGATTTTGTTTTTGTCTCTTATTTTGCCTCAGTATCCTTCCAACACAGAATAACCCATCCCCTATATAGAGGCACTTTTTAGGGGTTTTCGCTATATTGTCCAGTTTCCTGTTTTTTTTATGTCTCGTCCCTATCTTTTTTTTATGTCTCGTCACCACCACGTCAGGGCGAGAGTGGGGCCGGTGCCGGGTCTCTGGTTTGTGCATCATAGCTGAAGGATAGACTTCGCGCTATATAGGGACAGATTGCCGGATTGGTTACAGCATTTGGTGAGATGATGTCCCGCATGGCAGCATAGTCGACGAAACAGTCGGTGCGGCTCTGCCTACTGTCGCCGACCGCGTGGAGTCTAGCCACACTCAGGTGAGAGAACTCCGGAAAGCTGTCCCTGAAAAATATGACGGCAATCATAGTTATCATAGTTTCCGTCTCCAATGTGAGTTGTATTTTGGTGATCTGTCCTTGTTGGATTATGAGAGGGTAACCACGATAACCACTCTGCTCACTGGGCACGCTCTTGAATGGGCAGACCTGGGGAACCGCCTTCTGCAGGGGACTCCGGGTGGAGGTTCAGATGGAACTGGCCTGTGTTAGTAAGAATCCATGCTGCTGGATGCTTACATCGCCCGGGCCATTTCCATTGACGGACTGCTCCGGGACCGTGACCGTTTGGCATGCCATTTCCGTCCTTCCTCCTCGCGGGCTGAGCCGGATCCTGAATCTATGGAACTGGGAATTACGAGGCTCAGAGGAGAGAGAACGACTGAGTCAACAGGTTTTGTGGCTTTTCTGCAAGGAGAGGGGGCACTTTTGGAAGGGTGTGCCTCGGCCCAGACGCGGAGCAGGAAGGGGGTGAGTAGCCGGTTAGCGCAGGTAGGTACAGTGGGTTACTTGCGTCTGTCAAATATCGCCAGCCCTTTCTGTTGCTCAGTTGTGCTGTCTGGTTGCTTTCCCTCTTATACCTCCACAGCCCTGATTGACTCTGGTGCTGTGGGGAGCTTCATTGACCAGTCCGTGGTGTCCGCCTTTGGGCTGCCCTTGCATCTTTTGTGTCCTCCATTCCCCTGCAGGCTCTCGATGGGCGGGGATACCGCATTGCACCAGAGGGTATCGAGATGGAGGAATTAAAGGTGGTGGTGTTGAGGTCATGGTCAGTCCCGAAGACCGTCAAAGAACTACAGAGCTTCATCGGGTTTGCCAACTTCTACCGCCAGTTCATCCAAGGCTTCAACTCCATCACCGCGCCACACACGTTGTTGCTGAAAGGCCAAGCTTAGCACCTTCCGGGGTCCCGGAGGTGGAGAAAGGCTTCCTCGACCTGAAGGGCAGGTTCATAGAAGGGCAGGCGCACTCTCCCGTCTTCACGACCGGGGGGCAGAAACACCCAGGGACACGCCTATTCTACCTGCGTCATGCATTGTGGATCCTGTCTACAGGTACATTGACGCGGACATACAGCAAGCGGGGAGACGGGACCCAGCACCTGCAGCCTGCCCCCCAGACAAGACCTACGTGCCCCAGAGGGTGCGGGCCGGTTGGTGACCTGGGCACACACTACTCCAGCAACTGGACACCCAGGCATCAGCCTGACCCTGGAGGCGGTTTGGGGGAAGTATTCTTGGCCTGGCATGGGAAGGACTGTGCGTCACTACGTACTGTCCTGCACAGTGTACGCACAGTCAAAGGCGCTGCGAACGGCGTCAGCAAGCAAGCTTCACCCACTGCCAGTAACTCAGGACCATGGTCTCACATCTCCGTGGACTTTGTAATGGACCCGCCATGGTCGGAGGGGTACACCACCATCGCCGTGGTAGTTGATAGGTTCTCAAAGACGGTCAGGTCTCCCCTCCGAACTCCAGTTCACTGAGGTTCTGTTTCAGCAGGTCTTCCGGCTGTATGGACTTCCGGAGGACATCGTCTCTGACCGTGGCCCTAAGTTCACGTCTCGTGTGTGGAAGGCCGTCATGTCCCGACTGGGGTTTGCGGTCAGCCTCACATCCGGATACCACCCACAGGCTAACGGGCAGGCAGAGTGCACCAACCAAGAAGTGGGAATGTTCTTCCGGTCATATTGCCTCCATCAACCAAGGGAGTGGTCCCGCTTTCTCCCCTGGGCGGAATACGCTCAGAACTCTCTGCGCCATTCCTCCACAGGTTTGACCCACTTCCAGGTGGTCCTTAGGTTCCAGTAACCGTTTTGCCCCTGGGTAGGGGGTTCTAGTGACATCCAGGCCATGGAGGAGTGGTTCAGGAAATCTGATGAGGTCTGGTCCGCCGCCCATGTCCGCCTGCAGGATGCTGTACCAGAAGGAGCAACATTCCGGACTTCCGCCCAGGGGACAAAGTGTGGCTGTCCATGAGGGACCTCCCGCTCCGTCAGCCCTGATGTAAGCTAGGTCCTTGGTTTGTGGGGCCATTTCGGGCCCTCGGAAGGTAAATGACGTCACATATATGCTACAACTGACATTGCCTTACAATAACATTTCTCCATCTTTCCACTTCTCTCTCATCAGGACGGTGGTTCCTGGTCCGCTGGGGGGAGATCGGGTAGATTTCATCCTGGACTCTCGGCTACGGCGGGGCCAGGTCCAGAACCTGGTGGACTGGGCAGGTTACGGTCCTGAGGAGCGCAGCTTTGTCCAGGCGGCAGAAATCAGCGATCCCTCCCTCACCGTTGAGTTCCAAGCTGAGTTACTCGCCGCCAGGATCAACCGGCACCTCGTCCTCGGGGCCGCCCGGGTCCTCGGCGGGTGGCGTCGTCAGAAGCCATGCCTCGGGAGGGAGGTACTGTAACGGCTGCTTCGTCTAGCGCTGCATACCCTGGTCCTCTCCAGCGATCCACTTTGCCGGCATACTAACTACAACTTTTAACTCATCTCCTGGCATGGAAATTGTCTTATCAAAAATCTGGATCACTTTTCTAATCTATCTGGATTGAAACCCATTTATGAAAAGTGCACAATATTATGCATTGGATGTTAAAATGGTTCAAACTATCTTGTAAACGTCCTATAACAGGGGCTGATGAGGAAGTAGATGTCCTAGGTATATACATACAGAGAAAGTTAACAGAACATCTCATAATTTTTATAGAAAAAGTAATACACTTGATCGAATAATAAAGCCTTTGACAGGAATGCATCTTTCTATCTATGGCAAAGTAGCTCTAGTTAACTCAGTGGTCATATCACAATTCACTAATCTATTCATGGCACTACCAACACCAGAAAAATCCTTCTTCAAAGCCTTTGAAAAAAAAAAAAAAATTTAACTTTGTATAGAATAGTAAGCCAGATAAAGTAAAACGAGCATATCTATCTAAAATGACCATGAGATGGGAGGTGTCAAACTATTAAATATCAGGGCTTTGAATCAATCTCTTAAAGCCTATATTATACCAAAATTGTACTTTAATCCAAACTGGTTTCCAAGCTAATTTTTAAGAGAGGCTCATCCCATGTTTAAAAATGTAGTATTTGCCATGTTACAGATTAAAGAATGTCATTTTAAATGGATTAACAATGGTACCTTATTTAAAATATCTGTCACGGCAGTGGAGTGGTGAGGAACCATGTGCAAACATTTTACAAAGAATACTGTGATTTATTTACAAAAACTACTTACTTGAAATCCACGGAAAACCTAACGTGACATTTGCTAACAGATAACAACAACAACGAACAACACAGAGGGACAAGATAACGAGACATATATACACACACACACAAATGACAAAGTGAAAACAGGTGCGTGTAGACAGTCACGTGAGTCCGGGGTGCGTTTGTGACAAAAAGTGTTCACATAGATTTACCGGAACCAGACAGTGCTGGGCTGGCGTGAATGTTACAGTACCCCCACTGAGGGGTATTGCAGAACAGGGCCTCCACCATCCTTCCCTAGCCCAGGGGGCAGCTTGGCCGGTGGGCGTCGAGGTGGTGGCTCTGCCGGGAGAGGCAGAGGGGGCGGCTATGCCGGTAGAGGCAGAGGGGACGCGGAGCAGGTGCTGGGACATCAGCATCATCCTTCAATCATCGAACGGCCTGGCATATCTGGGACAGGGCCTTTACATAATACACCAACATGTCCTCTTGGGCCCCGGCAGACCTCTGAGGTCCAGGGCACGTAGTCCTCAGTGCTGTGCCGGCACCGAAGGACTGGCCCGCTGTGCAGGCAACGGGGGGCTGGACCGCTGGGCAGGCAACGGGGGGCTGGACCGCTGGGCAGGCACTAGGGGCTGGACCGCTGGGCAGGCAACGGGGGGCTGGACCGCTGGGCAGGCACTTGGGGGCTGGACCGCTGGGCAGGCACTTGGGGGCTGGACCGCTGGGCAGGCAACGGGGGGCTGGACCGCTGGGCAGGCACTTGGGGGCTGGACCGCTGGGCAGGCACCAGACCGCTGGGCAGGCACCGAAGGGCTGGATCGCAAGGCACCGGGGGTGCTGGGAGGAGGGCACGTTGTGGAGCAGGTGCTGGGATGAGGGGATGAGGGCCGGACGTGGAGCAGGTACTGGGACTTCTTAGAGTTGGCCACCCAGAAGAGAAGGGCCTTAGTCAGGGAAGAGACCAAGTACCCCGATTGTCACTCTGACTGATCTCCAGCGTTGCTCTGTGATGAGTGTAGAACCTTCCTGAAGGACAACCATCTATGCAGAACTCCAATCAGGCCTGTATGGTAGGGTGGCCAGACCCTAAGCACACAGTCAAGATAACAAAGGAGTGGCTTCAAGACAACTCTGCGAATGTCCTTGAGTGGCCCAGCCAGAGCCCAGACTTGAACCCAATTGAACATCTCTGGAGAGATCGGAAAATGGCTGTGCACTGACGCTCCCCATCCAACCTGATGAAGCTGGAGGGGTCCTGCAAAGAAGAATGTGAGAAGGCTTTGTGGGCAGGGCGGGATCATAGTTCAAACCTTACCACACAATGGTTAATAACTACTCGTCAATAGCACATAGCAGCAAACATTTGTTTTTCAAGCCCATATTGACAAAATGTATGTAGGGGTAATTTCTGACAAAACTGGCAAATGCATTAATTCAAATAAAAATCTAACAGAAGGAACAAATGAAAAAGAATGGAAAAACACATTTATTGAGAATGAATACATAAATACGACTGAATGGACTCACCTGTCTAGGTTTTCTGCCTTCTAACTTCTCTCACATTACATTTTTTATTAATTAATGTTAGATGGTTCCTCACCCTCATAGTTGTTTATAGGCCAATATAAACTTTAATGTATGGTCACAGATTTAACATCCAGTACAAACTTCAGGTAACTTTTGAAAACCCTAGTTAAAAATCAATGGAGATTATGGCCACATCAATCAAGATTAAGATTATTATCCTTTATTCAAAGATTGACAAATGTACTCCTCAGTAAATAAAGGAGAACCAGTTAATCCAGTTTGGGTCTTTATTTTCAGGTTGGCTTCTGTCTTGCCAATAAATTCAAATTGAGTGCATTTAAGGTGATGAATACACCACAATAATTATGGCCTTAGTCACTGCTTTATAAAGGTCACAAGTCAGCGTTCTCAGAGATGTCAACCTGCCATCAGAAAAAACAAACCATTGGATTGGATTTTACAAAATATTGACACATGATTAGGTGACATTGTTTCTCTTAATGGTCCAATATCCATGTTGCATTCCATGAGATGTTTAGAATGTTTTGTCACACCTCTTTGTGTATTCTAATCCAATGAGTGGGGTGTTGTTATGGTGGCTCTGGTGAATGCTCTGACGAGACTTGTTTAAATAGATTATGACATGTAATGTTTTCCTCCTATATTACCCTGCTCCAAAAGGTTAAGGAAACCCTTAAGTCACACAAGTTATAGATCAATATTTCTCAACAGGGGTGGTACCGCCCCCCAAGAAGACAATGGGGGGCGTTTGTTTTAAGGCAAGTTTACAGCAAAGATTAACAACAATATGAGTTTTAACTACTTGCAAAAAAACTGCAGTCTGCAACATAAAACCTGCCAGTTTAAACCACTGCAATTTGACAAGACAGTGTATCATATCTTCTTCTTTTCAGTGTTTCTGTCAGATTCTTAAAAACGCAGCTCTTTGCTGCCTTTAGTGGAACGGGATGTCGAATCACCACAAAATGTTCACCAACATTTATTGTGTAAACTCTGGAAAATGGATGCTCTATTCATTGAAATGATCTGTGAACAAAAAAGAGGTGTTTATTTCTCTTTCTTTCTCATTCCGCTGTTGGACTTCCCCTGCAAGCAGCTTAGCATCCAGCATCCAGACCCACTTTAAAACACTATGCATTACAAGTGGTTGGTTGACATGACTGCAACACAAAATTGACAATAAAGCATAAGCAATATTCCACAACCAGACACCTGCCACCTGACAAGCACTTCCCTTAAACTTCCATCTGCGTTTACACTTTGAGTACCATCTTGTTTTCCGTTAGAACAATTTATAACACTGATTATTGTTTGGCATTTCTGATTGGTTGTTGTTTAATAAAGATTTGAATGTTAAATTGCTAGCTGTTTCTGATTGGCTGCTGTTTGTGATACTCAATTACAATTTGAATGTTACATTTCTGATTGGCTGCTGTTATCTAATTTAAGTTAAGTTCTATGCACATGTTTTTTTGTTCCCTGGGAAACTAATAAATCTGTTGTTTTTTATTTAATGGTGTGCTTTTTGATGATATTTACTGATAACAACAATGATGGGGGCGGTAAGGGACATGAACAATGGATAAGGGGGATCTGGCCTAAAAAAGGTTAAGAACTACTGGTCTAGATGAACCATCTTTATTAGCATGAATCCAATATGTTGATCTTCCATAGCTCTTCTATATTTCTCCAAATGTCTTTGTCTTTAACAGCATATTTATATTTGACCAAACCACCAGCACATCCCCTCCCCAATCTTGCTGTCTTCCAATCACATAAGTGTATTCTATATCTTAGCCCTATATGACCTGATATAGTGTCCCCTCTTGAGTTCTTAAGCTGTCTGGGGCCCTTCAAAAATAGATAACAGATGTTTGCTATATGGTACCTAATATAGCTCAAGACAGAAAAAGTACCATTATTCTGTGTTGTGTTCTTTAACAAGAGTATGGAACTAATTTACAAGACATGCTTTCTCCTAATGGTATGTTACAATCTATGGTCCATGGGTCTAATAATTGAACCTCTGACAGTCACACAGACAACTCCTATCAGGAGGTATGCAAAACCATTCCCTTTTTGGGGGTTGTCTTACTGTTGTCTCTCCAGTGTACCTATTGTCACTTTAATTTACACCAAAACAGGTGACATTGATTCACAATCTTGTATGCTTCCTAAGAGGACAGACTGAAGCCTGTCCTCAACCAAATAGCTATGACAAGTTACTATATCATTTTCGAATATCCATGATGGATCTCTTGATAGAAATTGATATACTGGTTTAAAATGTATATTTTTACTCCTGCTGCTTTTTCTTCACTGAGTTTCCCAAGGAATTCAGCTCCAGTAAACCCTTGTATTTATTCGGCGCTTTTGAACCTAAAAATAATAATATTGTTTTTTCTTTCTCAGCACTGTCTCTGTGAATAGGTTGAGCGACTAGTCTGGACACACCCTCAAAAGTTACTATGCTCTAAAAAACTAGTTTTGTGTTTACATCTAGCAAGTATAACTGAAATTCATGCAGAACATCTTGTGCAACATCCCTTAAAGTAATATGGTTGTAAAAAGTCATTCAAAGTCATTTACCCATTTTTTTTCTTGTTAGTTATTATTATTATTATTAATCTTATTATTATTTGTGCTACAAATTACTTTGTAGCACTACTACTACTAATCTGACCTAGAGTCTTGATACATCGGTCAGGCAAGTACAGCTCAACCACACAAATGTTAACAATTTATATTTCTTGATCGACTAACCCAGTAAGTAACTCTAGCAACAATATGGCTCACTCTGACTAGGTTTATATAGTGTGCATTTGGATAATATTCAGACCCTCTAAATTTTTTACATTGTTATGTTGCCAACTTCTTCTAAGCAGGATTAAATCATTTTGTCCAAATTATATAAATACAATACCACATAAAGAACAAGCAAAAACTAGGCCCTAATCATAGGCCCCATCATAGTACTGTGACTGTACTTGTGAAGTTGGTAAATTTACATTTAATGGAATGAAATCAAGGCTCAATGTCTGTCCTGGCTTATGGATCTTTTTGCCCAGTTTAGATCATAACTATCAGAAAGTTGAATGTTAGAATGGTCTGTCTGACAAATGAAATGTACAATTTTGAATTATTTTGGGACAGCTATCACTGCGATACAGATGACCCAATGATTTTCTATGAAACATGCCAAAATCCCCAAATTGTGTACCCGTGAATCCTGTTTCAGACAGATTTTTATATTCCATTTTGTTACAACATTACATTAAATTGATTTAATTAGGAGGCACTGATCAACACAGGCACCGCCGTAATGTCAAAGTTAAAAATTAACACAGAATCTTTTTTTTACAAATGCCAGACAAAAAATGCAATCCCTTCAGCCCATCTAGAAGCTGTGCTTCTGCATTGTACTTTTTCCAAATTTTGTTGAAAAATTACATAGAAAGTGAATCTAAATATTTTTTGCTTCAAGATTAAACAAATGCAATGCTCTTCTGTGTTATACAGTGAAATAGACAACATCTTCTTTATTTAATGCTAAATATGTTTGCCAGAATCTTAACTAGAACAAACAAAGAAACTAGAACAAATTACACCGGTTTTAGCCTCTGTAACACTGCCTGTTACGATTATGGCAACACATTGATGACAGCACATTCTTTGCATTTTCTTAATGCAAGAGGCACACCTGTAAATTGAAATTAATCCCTGGTGACTAGCCCATGAAGCTGGTTGAGAGAATGCCAGGGGTGTGTAAATCTGTCATCAATGCAAAGGGTCATTAGTGTAAATCTACAATATTAAATGTTGTTTGTAATGTTTAAACAGTCTTAAACAGTTATTGCTATTTGAATACTTCTTGCCTACTAGGCACAAAATGTTTTTGGGTATTTATGAATTACACAGGCAAACAAAATTGTTCATGTTCAACAAGCTATTCCTTTAAGAGGGCATTTTGATTTCTATGTGAGATCCACTTTTTACCCTTATCTTAGTCTTATCTGTTGACACATGTCAATATAACAGAAATGTAATGACAGTTATTACATAAAAGTTCTCTCAACAACTCTCTTTTTTATCAGCACAAAGTAAAGCGTTCAACTTTAACCTACTGTACTTCAAGCAAGATCTAAGATACAAGGAGTTTTGCAAGATGAAAGCTGACTCACCCAAATCAGTGCAAACCATGTAAGCAAATAAGCATTAGTCACAGTTTCACAAAATTAAACATTCACACAAAAATCTAATAAATGTCCCATTGACTGATTCAACTAAAATATGTAGAACACCCATTTTTTATAGTGTAGTGATAAATTTGTATCAAATCCTGCTGAAGGTTGTTTAAAACAGGAGCATTAGTTTAAACATGACAACAACTGTTTTGAATGTCAAATGTAGTGGGTAGTGGGTAGTGGTTTGTGAAACAACAGCAGCTGATAACAAAAATGTAATTCCACCATTCTTATGCATTTCTGCAAAAACATCTGCTATGCAGAGGATGCCTAATCCAGAATAACACCTATCATATCATTGAAATTACTAGAACACTTCTGATTGATCTGATTTAATCAAGGCCATAGTCACACACGCACAGGGAGTGTTATGGTAACAATGGATTGTACACTGCATTTTGATAAATGTTTAATGTTTGATAATTGTTATTGGTTGGGGGAACCAAACCAAGATAATTGTATTAATACACATACTATTACTATACATCTACACTCACCTGGACATATTTTGTCACTCCCTTATTATCTTTTGTTCCGCCCTAAACATTTTGTTTGTCAGACAACCCAGTCAAACTGGCTTTTGGATTTACAAGTAGTAAAAAAAGAATATTGTCGCACATAGCTCTAACATGCAATTACATGCCCATCCATTGTCCCACCCTTTATTTCCATTATGCTCCTAATATTTGGTTCCTCCCAAACTATTAACGTCACTTGAAAGACATTTAACATTTTCTGGTGTCAGAATACCACTAATGTTCTATAACTAGAAACTGAAGATACATTGTCATAACAGTATACATGTGAACAGTTACAGTTGAACAGTACAGTTGAAATGGCTAACATACATTTTCAGATTATTGTATATTAGAGTACATGAAAGCTGGATTTTGTTATTGTTTATTGGTATTATTTAAGTCTTTCTTCAATTTGGAGGTCTATTTGAAGAAAGAAATACGCTGACCGTGATTTCTATAAGTAAGTAATGATGTTAATACTCTCTTTTGTTCATTCTCTATCTATATATCTCTCTCTTTTGCTCTCTCTCTATATCTACATATATCCATTAAAAATGGAACAACAAAATTGTAAACCATTACCTATTCAAGTAAATAGATGTATAGTATAAGTATAGAAGTGTGTCCAAATTAATATTTTATTAGCAAATTCCTGTGAAAACACTAAAATATTTACAAATATTGAAAAAAAAATTTTAAAGTGACAAAAACAGATTAATATAAAACAATCAAAATCCTAAATTGGTAAAGTAAAAAACATAAAGACTATAGATATTATGTATGTGAACATTCCACCACTTGATAAACTATACTTATTGTAACAGAAAATGTGTAGGATTGCGGGCATGTTTTAGGAAGTAACAGTAATTGTAATATGATGGACACGCATTATTTTAAAAGGGTATCGCAGGCTGTGGGAGAATATTAAATGTACAATGCCTATAAAAAGTTTTCCCCTTTTGTTGTTTTTGTACATTTGAACAGTCAAAGTGAAAACAGATTTTTACGAACTAATGTCAATTACTTAAAAATATATAGTGTAAAGTAAGTGTTTGCATAAATATTCACCCCTTTAATGTGACTGACTTAATTCAACCGAGGTCCAGCTAGTTGATGTCAGTAGTGTCACAATTAATGAAATGGAGTTCACCTGAGTGCAGTTGATGTGTGTCAAGTGATTTCAGTATAAAAACACCTGTGTCTGTGAGGTCCAGTCTCTGGTTCATCAGTATTCCTACTACAGTTGCAACAAGAACACAAAAGAACACTCTAAGCAACTCAGAGGAAATACCATTGAAAAGTATTTAAGTAAAAGTAAAGTCAGGAGTTGGCTACAAAAAGATTTCCAATTCACTGGACATCCAACGGAGTTCAGTTAAATCCATCATTAAGAAATGTAAGGAGTATGGCACTTGTTCAAATCAAAGCGTAGAGCTGGCTGTCCTCCCAAACTGAGTGAACGGGCAAGAAGAAGACTGATGAGGGAGGCCACCAATACACCTACGATCACTCTAAAGGAGTTAAAAGCTTCAGTAGCTCAGATGGGAGAGACTGTACATACAACAACTGTTGCCTGGGTTCTTCACTAGTCGAAGCTGTATGGGAGAGTGGCAAAGAGAAAGCCACTGTTGAAAAAAGCTCATATGAAATCTCGCTTGGAATTCGCCCGAAGGCATGTGGGAGACACCAAGGTCAATTGGAAGAAGTTTCTTTGGTCTGATGAGACAAAAATGTGGCTTTTTGGCCATCAGACTAGATGCTATGTTTGGCTGGACTTGAAAAGAGCTGTTCACACCTGATCCCCGAGCAACCTGACAGAGCTTGAGCTGTTTTGCAAGGAAGAATGGAGCAAAATTGCAGTGTCTAGATGTGCCAGCCTGATTGAGACATCCACAGAGACCCAGTGCTTTGATTGCAGCCAAAGCTGCATCTACTAAATACTGACCTGAAGGGGGTGAATATTTATGCAATCATCTACTTTACCTTATATATTTTGAATTAATTGATATTATTTTGTAGAAATCTGTTTTCACTTTGATATTAAAGAAATTGTTTTGGCAAATTCCTGTCAAAAAAGCCAAATTATATTGACGGTGATTTCTTGTGTAAAAGCAACTAAAGGGTGACACATCCAAGGGGGGGGTGAATACTTTTTATAGACATTGCAGTTACTAATCCAACCTGTCATCTTAAGTAAACAATAGCATAGTCATAACATGTGCGGTCATAAAGAATGACATTAACATGACCATTTTTCTCTGGTCAATTCTCTCTTTGCTTTTAATTATTTTTGCTTTAATGTTAACAGAGACAAGACCTGTGAGTTGACAATATTGATAATGTGTTATTTATGAATACTGTTTTTTATGAACAACTTTGCCTAAACCTGTCACAGCATTTTAATATTATAAAGTGAATAAACCGAATAGTCTGATTAGTGATGCAGAAAATGTATAATGCACCTGTTTATTTGACCATGTCATTTCACTATGTTGTTTAACACATTTTCACAGAATTTTAAATAAGTATCCAATGACTTGTGAAGTAATCAACTTTGACCATGCTATGATTGTGGGAGCCAGATGTGGCAGCCCATGTTTATGGAGTGAATGTTGTGAAGGTTGCAATAAACAAAAAACAACCAGTCAGCAACAGTGTTTTGGGCAGAAACACCATGTTAATTAATAATAAAGCCAGACTCACTCAAGCTGACAAAAAGGGCTAAACTAGTAAAATAACCACTATTCACAACCTAATAAAGTGGTCAATGAATATTCCAAACAATCAAATTGATGTGTTTCTTGCTATTCAGAGAACACCTTTATCAACTGTCCAAAATGAAGGCACAGAAAGTAACAGCATTCTTTGTCATTGTGGGTAAGTAGTACACTGAATTTCATTCTATGTTAATGTTTTTGGTAAGAAATGTTGTACTAATTACTGAATTTGGATGACTTTTGTTATCTCCAAATATGAGCAATATGAATCTTAAATGTTGGTAGACTTGGTAGAAGGATAATCCTAAAATTATAACAAGAAAATTATCATTTAATTATAGTAGTTGACCATAACGCAATTTGGAATATCTCAAAAAATTGTAAAGGATGTCATACTTCCAACTATCACCCACTGGCTCTCAAAGAAATTAATAACATCATGGACACAGAAGATTTAGTTGACACATCGAGGTTAAACATGTAGACCAAGTGTGATACACCTAAAGGACCCTTTCTCAAGCCAGCACTCTGGACTATTTCCTTGTTCTTTTTGTGTACCAAAAGTATTAAAAAGTATTCATAGGAGAATAATTTAATTGGCATTTACATTGGCATTTACCACTCTGGACTTTTTTTCCCCTTAAAATATTATTTTGCAACATATTGTGAGTAAGGAACAGAAGGGTTCAATTTAAGAGACCACTGCAATTTGAACCACTGTTCTTCACTCAAAAGTTTGTAATCAAATAATTTGAAAACTGGTAATGAAAACATCCAAAGAATAATGCCCAACAGGCCTGGCCTGGGGTTCAGGCGGTCTGTAAATACGACAGGTTTTTTGGTCGGTCTAAACTACAAAGGACTGTGCGGCTCCCTCAAGCCAATGACGCCACTCCTCCAGCGCAAGCTTTACGGCCAGTAGCTCCTTATTGCCCACGCTGTAATTTCACTCTGTAGGTGTTGGCTTATAGGAGTAGTACGTGCATGGGTGCAGCTTCTGGTCTGATGGCGAGCGTTGGACAAGACGACTCCAAACCCTGTTTTTGATGCGTACACCTCGACCACAAACTGGAGCACGGGATCTGGTAGAGTGAGGATGGGCGCAGACACGAAACACCTCTTTAGGTCTTGGAAGGACCTCTCCGCCTCAGAGGAAAACCGAACCAGGACGGCAGTGGAAGTGAGTGCCGTGAGGGGGGTGGCTACCTGGCTGTAGTTCTGGACGAAGCGCCGATAGAAGTTGGCACATCCTAAAAAACGCTGCAATGCCCCCTCTCTGCTACGCTCTACGTGGTAGGCATTGTGAAGATCCAGTTTAATAAAGACAGTGGTTCCATGCAGAAGGACAAACTCATGAGTGGCAACGGGTATTTGATACGTGACAGCGTTGAGACCCAGGTTGTCAATGCATGGGCACAGGGATCCGTCTTTCTTCCCCACAAAGAAAAACTTGCTCCCCAACGGGGAAGAGGAAGGACGAATGACACCGGCAGTTAGGAAGTCGCTTATATACCTCTTCATTGCTTTTGTTTCGGGATGGGGGAGGTTATACAGACAGCCGCTGGGAAGGGATGCCCCAGGGAGCAGGTCAATAGTTAGATCGTAAGGAGGTAGGGACAAGGCTCTGTGCTTGCTGAATACAGGGGCTAGGTCGTGATACTGGCTGTGGATGATGAAAGGTTTGACATGCTCATGATGGTTCCAGGATATTGCCAGCCTCACAGGAAAGGTTTGGTATTAGAGTAGCGCAATTCTGCTCAATACCCAAACCACTACTGGTGGAAAGACAGGTGTAAAGTCGACCCCCAACTTCTAGGCAACCTCCCGGTTGAGAAAATTGCAGTCGGCACAGGAGTTGACCAGGGCCTTGAGGTGTGGGGACCATTCCCCAACAAAGGTAGATTGTTGAGGGTAGAGGAGGAGGAATCGGCTCGGCCAGCATCTCCCCGGCTTCTGACAGGCCTAGTCTTCTCCTTGGACGGGAAGGGCAGGTGGAGATGAGGTGTCCGGGCCGACCGCAACACAAAGAAGTCCAGTCAGCAAGACAACAACGCCCCAGCTGCGTGGGCTCTGGCTCAGGGGGGCTTGGCTCAAGTGCAGGCAAAGAGGACGGGAAACCCTCTCACGACAACGCTCGGCAGAGTCTGTTGTCCAGGTGAATAAAGAGAGCGATTAGTTGCTCTTAGAGAGGCTGGTTCATCCCTGGAGGCCAACTCGTCCTATGGTGTCAGTGAGCCCATTCTGGAAAGCACCTTGCAGAGCGGGTGCTTTGTGCAGGAGCAGAGATAACGGAACTAGGAAAATAAACAAGGAGACTAACCAAAACTGACAGGAAGCACTGAATCTGTTCCGAATAACTAAATGCAAGATGAACCTGAGTTCAGGGAGCGCTAGAGTATCCACAGACTACCGTGTTGATCTGGCATTGATTGAACCAAACATAGGGATTTAATAGGGGTGCTGATGGGAATCAGGTGTGTGTACTTGGCAGGTGACTGGTGATGGGAGTTGCAGGTAAGTGACACTAGTGGGGAGTGCTTGTGCTGAAAGACTGATGGTAAGGCCACAAGAGGGGGTGATTGTGAGAATGAAACGATGGATCAGGGTGGAGTCCTGACTGTACATGTGCATTCTTGAGCAGTGGGACCTTGCAAGCGCTGCAGGACATCACGGCGTAGTCAATTGTCAATTGTTTTCTTGGTGACTATGGTCCTAGCTGCCTTGAGGTCATTGACAAGATTTTCCTGTGTAATTCTGGGCTGATTCCTCACCGTTCCCATGATAGTTAAAACTCCACAAATTGAGATCTTGCATGGCGCCCCAGACAGAGGGAGATTGACAGTTATTTTATGTTTCCATTTGCAAATAATCGCACCAAGCGGCTTGGCGATGGTCTTGTAGCCCATTACAGCCTTGTGTAGGTCTACAACCTTGTCCCTGACATCCTTGGACAGTGGAGTTTGGAATCTGATTGATTGATGGCTTCTGTCCGCAGGTGTCTTTTATACAGATAACAACCTGAGATTAGGAGCACCCCCTTTAAGATAGTGCTCCTAATTGGGGGCCAAGCAGCTATGCTGCGGAGGCACCCATTGTGTTTGTACCTTTTCTTATTATCATCATTAGGGGCTAAGCAGCGAAGCTGTGAAGCACCTATCGTGTTTCTACCTTTTCTTATTATTATTATTATTATGTCTCAACTCATCTTCTTCTGCCATTGGAGTCTATGGCAGCCCATAGACCCTTGTGTGTAACTTTACAGTTGCATACTGTAGCTCTATGGAATGTAGAAATGTTTTCTAAAATTTATTGAACGTAAGAAAATAAAAACAGAAAAATTTTTTTTACCCATAAAATAAAAGCAAGGTTAACAACAAATATTATTATGCAAATGCATGAAAAAATATATTCAAACGTGGTAAATGTGTATGTTTCACTTAATAAATGGATTTTCACATTCAATCTAATTTTTTTTTACTTGTTTAGAAAAAAAAGGAAACATGTAAGTATAAACAAAGTTCACTGATGGTTCATATAGCCAGAACCAGTGCCGGCCTCTGCCCTTTGGGGGGCCCTAAGCAAAATGTGATTTGGAGGCCCCCTCTCCCCTAGTGGTCCGGGGAGCACAAGCAATCTTAAGCCCCATGGTGGATGGGGGGCTCTAAGCAGCCGCCTATGTTGCTTATGCCTAGAGTCTGCCCTGGCCAGAACTATGTGTAGTTTGTAAATTCCAAATATGCTTTTATCCGATTTCATCCAACAACATTACTATAATGTTGTCCCATTCATTTATGTCATTTTTAGCCCTTGCAGTCACTCAATCAGTCTGTGGGGTTAAGGGCTTGGGCTAAGGGGGGCATTGAAATTGGGCCCTTAAAGCTTTGTTGTTTATCATGTTGCTGCATATAATTGATGGGAATGACTACTCTGTAGTTTGATTTACAGTACACAAGATGTCATAATACGTTCTATTTAAAATATTTTACATTGTGTTTATTATTATTTATTGTGTTTATTATGGTGATTCTACCAAATGTAAAAGATTTGATTAATCGTGATTTCGAGATGAAATTCCCAGAAAACAATCATAACTGGTTAATACCATGAGTTATTTCTTCAAACAAGATATTTGATTGGTTCCATGATTTTTTCCTAACCAGCAACGGTGCTTGCCGCGGGAACAATTCTGACAGATGCATCAACAACAGATGGGATCACAACAACTAAAACGACAACATCTACGGATGTTCCAACAACAGACACAAAGGCTCAAACAACCAACCAAGGTGATGCTACAATAACCACAGAGCCTGTCACAATAACAATAGATGTTCCCACAACAACCGAAGAGGCTGCAACCAGAAACATTGCTGCAGCCACAATAAACACAGATGCTTCAACAACAATTGAGGTCACCAAAACAAACACAGGTCATCCCACAACAACAGAGGGTGCCACCACATCTACAAACACCTCAACAACAACTGAGGAAATTACAATACCCACATCTAATCCCACAATAACAACTAGTCTTCTGACCACGACTACTACATCTGATTCCACAACAACCACAGAGACCACAACAACCACAGCTGCATCCAAACCTAATACAGAAGCTGGCTCAACTACAACACCAGCAGCGCCAACAACAAAAACTGAGCCTTTCACCATCAACACAGCTTCCACCACATCAACAGAGACCACAACATCCACAGCTGCATCCACAACTACCACAGTAGCACCAACAGCAGCAACAACCGAGGCTGCTACCACAAACCCTGCAGTTGCTTCTACTAACACAGCTGCACCAACAACAACAACAGAGCTCACCACCACACACACAGCTGCTGCCACAGCAACCACAGATGATTCAATCACAACAGAAGCTGCCACAACAACATCATCTGCTACCACAACTCTTACACCAGCTCCAACATCTACGCCAGCCGCACAAACAACAACGACAGAGGCAGCCACCACAAACACTGCTGCAGCAACTAGTAACACAGCAGCACCCACAAAAACAACAGAAACTACAACCACAATCACTCCTTCTGCCATAACAACAGAGACCACAACAACCACAGCTGCAGCAACAACTACCACAGCCGAACCAACAACAACAATCGAGGCCACTACCACAAACACTGCTGCTGCCACTACTACCATGGAAACACCAACAACAACAATTGATACTACAACCACAACCACTCCTGCTGCCACAACAACCACAGCTGCATCAACAACTACAACAGCCGAACCAACAACAACAACCGATGCTACTACCACAAACACTGCTGCTGCCACTACTACCACGGAAACACCAACAACAACATTAGACGCAACAACCACAACCACTCTTGCTGCCACAACAACAGAGACCACAACAACTACAGTTGCATCAACACCTACCACAGCCGAACCATCAACAACAACCGAGGCTACTACCACAAACACTGCTGCTGCCACTACTACCACGGAAACACCAACAACAACAAAGACGGAGGATACAACCACAACCACTCCTGCTGCCACAACAACAGAGACCACAACAGCCACAGCTGCATCAACA
>JACXGK010007949.1:0-23785 GCA_016801125.1 Novumbra hubbsi
CGGCCGTCCTCTGCGGAACCGCCGCCGTTGCCCGCCCTCCCTCCCTTGTTTGACTCTTGCGGCCTGGAGGCCGCGCTTTGGGGGGGGGGCTCTGTCATGTCCTGGATGCGGGCCCCTAGCCTGTGCTTTGGGGCTCCCATTCAGGGCATGGCACATGGAGAGGCCTCTAGCCATCTCCATGCCACTGTGGGCTCCCCAGTCAGAGTAGCTGCATTCAGTTGACTCTGATTGGGGAGCCTACTTAGGTTCAGTTTGCACCACACCCGGTGTGGTTTATTGTTTGTGCTTGTCTCAACAGTTCACGGTTTGTCTCTGTTTTATTTCCAATTCATGTGAATACTCTACATGTTTCTTTGTACATCGTTTCATGTTTGTTAGCCCCTTTCATTTACGTTGTTAGTTTGTGTAGTTTGTATTTTACGTGTTTTGGGATTAAATCACCTTTTCTTTACACAAAGTCAGCGTATGGTTCCACCCCACAACAAAACCGTGACAATATGTGTGCCAAGCTAGGATTTTGGAATAAGCTGTGGAAAGTACTGTAGATACAGGGCATAATTTCCTAACCGAAAATACCAGGGGGTAAAAGCCATTCCGAAAGATTCTTTGCATTTTACATAGTGTCTCTTTCTCAGACAAACAAACAGTGAGATCGAGCATGATTGGAGCAACAAGGAGTCATCCTCCAGTTGAAGAATCACTCTGGAAAGAACCTGTAGTCCCTTGGTAGTAGGGAGGGTATGACTGAGGGCCGGTCCACATTTACATGTTTTTACTAAATTCTGTAGGATTGATTGCAGCGTTAGCCTCCCTCAACTCTTCTTCCACTGGAGTTTAGTTGGTGGTTGTGAAAGTTTCTGTTTGTGCAGTGTCATACTTTAAATAGCAATAGTTCCACTTCCTATTGACGCACATCTGCCAGAACTGTTGGGTTGTGTCACGTGCAGGAACAGAGTGTGAGCTTATTGTGCATCTTTACAAGTACTCATTCCAGAGCTTTGTTCGAGACCACTTAAAGCGAGACCGAGTCAAGACCAAGACTGAAGCAAATCGAGTCAAGACCAACCCCAGAGGGAGGCGAGACCAAGACAGAGACAAGAACAGCAGGGAAAAGGGTTGAGTCTGAGTCTAGACCAGAACAACACAAGTCCCATTCGAGACTGTGATTACAAATGTCAGATCATCACCATGATATGACCTCAAATTGTATGACATTCTTGTATTCATATTACAGAAGTATTGTATATTTACATGAATAAGCAATTGGCAGCAGTGGAGTTTAAATTGTGGAAAAAACTAATTGATCCCTACATCTCATTTAAAACGTTTGCTGCATTACATTGGAAAAACTTTTCAGGTGTCTTTATTAGCCTTTTGACCAGTCATATAAGCAATAAATAATGAATTATAGCTAATGAATGATAGCTAATTTCACTAATGCAGAAGAATACATAGACACTTGCATACCTCATTGGCCGCATTAACTCAAAGGGGGGTAAACTTTACACATTAACTACTTGCTTCAAATAAACATCCATCTTCCGAGTCAGACAGGTGCTCTTCTTCCCGCCATGCACAACATAAAACAATACTTCTCCTACTCAATGCGACACAAGAACATTGGTTCCGCTACAAAACACTAGACAGGTCTTTTAACATGTGAGGCTATGTATGCTCTCATTTGAATTTATAAAAATTAACAAAAGTAAATATTCTTTATTCTTATATTATTTCACACCAACCAATTAAATTGACTCAAACTATAAACTGCTTCTGTTGGCAGTTACAAGGACTGCAAGTTAAAATATACTAGATCACTTGAAAAACAGGATGTCCAAAAAAGTATCTGGAATCAACTTTTATTGATGATTTATTGAGGAATTCTTAAGGGTAGAAGATTGTTCAGATACAAATGCCTCTAAAATCATTGGATGGAACGTTACCATGTAAGCATAAAAATGAACTGAACAGTCTGCCACCCGCTAACAAATGAGATTTTCTGAAGTTCTTGACTGGCCACACCAGTCACCAATGTGAATTAAACCTGACGGTGCATTTTTATCCAATAGTCAATGTATCATTTGATATCCTGTGCTGTAAAACTGAGCAAAGGTACTTTTGACATGACATTTTCACCAGATGTTGGTAACAAGTAATCCATACATACAAGAGATTACTTCTTATATATTTGTGCATAGAATTTATTACATTTGGTAGCTGTGATAGCAAACTGTCTATAATTACATATCTATTTGATGCAGTTTTACCCAATTTGCCAGAGTATTTCGCTTTTTTGACCACCGTTAATGGGTAAATGAATCATTCACACAAATAAATAAAAGAAAATCACATTAGTGGCAAGATTCTATTTGAGACCGGCTTGGAGTAGTATCGCTCCGATTAAACCACCATTGCTCTTCCTGAAGTATCTTTCTCTAGCGTACAACACAACATGTTGTTTCAAATATAATGCCTGCATGGTAAAATCAAAAGTGTATGATCCACATACCTCAAAAATTTCAATATGGAATTATAAAGTATCAAAACGAGTCTAGTGGCATCTGAAGAGACTTACCTTTCTATGGTTCGTAGTGATTCCAATTCAAAGACACAGAGAGAATAACTCCGTAAGAGGGAGGTTTGTCGATATTAAGTTAGAGACAACCCTTCCTTGTTTTATTATGAACAGGTTTCGGATTTCGCCGAAGTACATTTGCATAGGTTTAATTTTAAGCAGTATATTCACGGTCTACACAGGGTCGTATTAACATGATACAAAATGTCTAAAACAAATAAATATAACTAGAAAAGCTACAATTTCTGTTGAAATTGTTAAGTGTGGCCGTGTTGCACCAGCTGTATCCGTTTTCCAGCTGTGTACTGGCAGTGAGTTAATGCAGATAATCTCCCGGTACTTAGCTGGCTATCTCCCGAATACAAAGAAATCGATATGTCCCATTAGCTAGTTAACTACCTACATACCTCTCCCAATAATACCAATCATTATTATAATCACAACAATAATAATAATAATTAATGTTCATGGCAATTTGCCTAAATCTTATTTCATGGGGGGGCCGGTAAGGGACCTGGATAATGGATATGGGGGTGCTGGCCCAAAAAAGGTTGAGAACCACTTCCTGGTAGGCAACAAACCCAGGCCTTCCATGTGATTTAAAAGAAAATGGGATTTGTCAGACTAGACCACCTCCTTCCACTGCTCTGTGGTCCAGTTCTGATGCTCACGTGCCCATTTTAGGCACTTTCGGCAGTGGACATAGGTCGGCATGGGCTGCGTGTCAGAAGCGTGTCAGGGGCTACGCAGCCCCCTACGCAACAAACTGCGATGCTGTGTGTTCTGACACCTTTCTATCAGAACTAGCATTAACCCCACACAATTTGGCCTTTGTCAAAGGCTCTCAGAACCTTTTGCTTGACATTTTTTCCTGCCTCTAACACCTCAACTTTGAGGACAAAATATTAATTTGCTGCCTAATATATGCCACACACTGACAGGTGCCATATTGACGAGATTATCAGTGTTATTCACTTCACCTGTCATAATGTTATGGCTGATTGTGTGTATAAATCAAGGATATTTATTTTTATAGCATGTTTTTCTCTTTATGAAGGTGCTGACGGTATATTTGTAGTGAGTGATTGTAATAGATTATTGTCTTATATAAGGCAAAAAAGTTTCACAGGATATGTTGTAGTCTAGTGGAGCCTAAACAGAACACCGTGGTGTCTGGTATGGCCTAACAAAATACGACCAAGGCCTCGAAGATGAGCCTGACAGAGATCCTAAGCCTCGAGGCTGATAAGTAGTGCTGTAAACACTAATGATGTTTTGTTACCTTGACTAACAATGAGTGCAGATAACGAAGTTACTTCTACTGGGTGAGAGATATCTGAATCCCAATATTAGTATGGTAACTACCTTGTCTGCCTGTGCACGTTAAAAATAAAGTCTTTGTAGTATCAATCAGACTTGAGCTTGTCTTATTCAAAATGTAATTTCATTTTCTGTAATGTATCATATTACAAAAAATTTACCCTATCCTCTATTTAGTGTTTATTGTGCAACATTACTGCATTCACAATAGACCTGTCAATATATAATCCTGAATCTAGGCCTTGCATTTGGAGTCTGTTCCTAGTGTCTGACAACATAAGTACCTAAAAAGTGTCAGGGAAACTTTTGTTTTGATTTATTGATTGATTGAAGGCAGAACATAGTCCACATTAAGAAGAAGAAAGAAAGCGCTGATGAGATTTGTGTCAAGAATGTCTCAGTAAATTTCCCCATTCATCCTTCCTTCAATTATGTGAAGTTTTCCAGTACCATTTGCTGTTAAGCAGCCCCACACCATGATGTTCCCACCTCCAAACTTCACTGTTGGTATGCTGTTTTTAGGGTGATGTACAGTGCCATTTGTCCTCCAAACATGGTGTGTATTATGGCATCCAAACAGTTTCCACACTATATTCTCCCAATATTTCACTGGATTTTCCAAATGTTGTGCAGCAAACTTTAAACAAGCGTCAACATGTTTTTTTTCAGCCATGGAGTCTTGCGTGGTGAGCGTGCCTACAGGCTATGGTGCAAAGGTCATGTAAAGTATATTTTAGTTTTGGTGTTGTGTGTCCCCAATTCCACTTTCATATTTGGGTGGGTATCTCACATGAAATCACAATCCACACTAATGTTGATGTGTAGATCTGTCAAGAGCATTGTTATTGTATGAAATAACTTTTTCTTAATTTGTTTCATGATTAAATAAAGGTAAATAACTTTTTGTTAACTGTATTAGTCTTCATTGTATTGCTTTGTCTTTCAACCAAGTGAATATACCAACAAGAAAAAGCATACGCTCTCAGTGGCCAGATCAGACTATTACAGTTATTTAAAATCACAATAATGTTTGTCCAGTAAACTATTCTTTTGAGAGGTGAGGAGAAAAACCTCTCAAACCATAAATCAGTCATTTTCATTAGAAGAATGGTAGAAGAACTATTACGTTGCCCAGTCAGTTCTAGTTCTTGTGTGATTCACGGACAAATTCTTCACCAGAGGGCATTTGGAGAACCTGACATGTGTCTTCTGTATATGAGTAAGATGGGGGAAATAAAAAGCCATATGTCAAAGGTTCATGCATATTTTATTCAAGAGTAAAAAAAGTGGTTCGTCCCATGGGGCATGCTTACAGTGTGTGTTGATAAGGGCGTGGGAGAGAGAGAACCATGGCACAAACTATATGGCACGAGGTCTCCAGTAAGTTCACCTCTCAAAATAAAGCACAATGAGACCAAACAAGGATCAGCAAAACACAAAAGCAACCAGCAGAGAGCTTAAGCATAATGTTAATAATAAATAGAATAATTATATTAAATAACAAGAATATCATTTAAGAATTATGATTAGAGAGTACACTTTTCCTTTACAATGTGTGAGACATCTTCTGTAACTGTGTCTGCCTTTGGCTATTACAGATGAGTTTACCATGCAATCATGCTGTGGCTGCCTGAACATTAGTCTGTGTCTCTTTATAGTATGGTCATTCATTCACACTATCTCTTTATAGTATGGTCATTCATTCACACTATTTTAGGTTGAAAACAACTCCTGTACATCAATGGAAAAGGAAGAAGAAGGTCTCATTCAAGCTTCTAGTCTCCAGGGGAAACAATAAGTAAACTCATAATACGGTCATAACAAAACATGAAAAAGTTAAATTAATGAATACATTTTAAAAACTGAGTTGTACAAAATAAATACTATCCCTTAGTTATTTAGAAGCAAGAAGAAAATGAACTTACTATACTGAAGCACGGCACAAATAGAATTTCACATTATTATTATTATCAAAGAACTTAACTGCATGCGCTGATGCGTTTATAAATGCTTTACAAATAAATACGCTTCTGTTGACTTCTCTTAGTCACCGCTCACACTTAACCTAAAACACTTCATTTCATTTGCAAGGTAGGACAAAAAACACGTACCTGTAGGGCCCTACTCCAGCCAATTCAGGTAACAGGCCACACTAGACAACACATGAAGGGACACCGTAGAAATTCATAGAAAGAACTTAACTCAATGCTGATTTTGATTGCATGCCAGCAAAATAATTATTCCATAGTCGTTTCTAAATTTTAAACGGATATAGGTGTCCGTTCTATGCGTTGTCAATCCATGACTGACTTGGCAGTGATAGAACATAACATCGTAGACAGTCCAAACAAGTGGATCGGTCAAAGGGATTGAGGTTGCCCCTAAAACTCTGAACAGAAATTCATTTTGGAAATGATCTAGGCAGCATTAGAACATCAACATGTAAAGACAGTCCCAGCAGGTTGAATAGATAGTCGTTCTCCTAAAACTGATTTAAGTTGTGGTTATCTAACTTTAGAGGCAGCGTGTACTGTGAGTGAACTAATAGTGGTCTAACACCTGTGTGGCTTAATGACCAAAAAACATATAAGCTTACAAAATAAGATGAGAGGAAACTCAGGTAACAACACTGCATTTTGAACCTTATGACAACATTTTCTTTTCATTGAAGTTAATAAATAATATGTTTAGTTAATATTTCCTGTTAATATTGTATAGTATTAGTAGCAAAAAATGTTTGATAGCGCAACCTTGTATGTTTGCAAAATAAAATGCCATTCAAATGTTCACCGTAACAGACACATACAATCAACCATTTGCAAACACTCATTCAAATAAATCCCACACAAACTCATAGGGACGTCATAAAAACCATCTGGTCCATCTCCCCATTCATCTAGCTATCTTATAAAATCAAGTGAATGAAGTGAGCCACTGACCGGAAACACCACTTCCTGCTTAAAACTTAGAGGAGGAAAATTGAATACAAGGAGACAGGAGATTCCTCTGCCACATGCCACCTTAGCCCCAGTTCACGTCTCAACACCATGCCTCACCCCAAACCCTCCTATCTCACCCACCTTTCCCCCAACACAAAATAAAATAAACAACCGTCATCCCCTCAGCACCCACTAAACAATGAGAATGGAACAGTAGCTCTTTGTTTTGCATTAGAGTGTTCCAGAACTTCCAGTAGAGTGTTCAGTAGTGTAGTGATGTCAGGTGGTCAGGTATGGGAGCTGTATTTGTGGGACCAGATCAGGTCAGGAAGTCCTGGTTGGACCTGTAGTACAGTTTGTCCACCAGGAGGCCTCAACCCAAGCCATGGCACAGTCCTGCCACACTGGCAGAGAGGTGAGCTGGGGAGCGACGGGACGGGGTGGGGGAGACTGACCTGGGTCTGGCCCTCTCTGTGTGTGTGTGTATACGCACGCGAGTGTGTGTGTATGTGTACCACTAACGTGTAACGGGGTAAATGTTTACTTGCATGTTCTGCATTTTCGGTCCTCTGTATGCATGTTTAAATCCATCTTATTTAAGCCCAGGTGTGTATCTGTGGGTGCATGTATGCTTGTATCAGAATGGTTCTGTGTCGGTGATTGCACGTAGGTGCGTCATCACTGTATATTGCTGTTGTTGTCAGTGCCGTTGGGCTCCCCCATGTTCATGCGGCCCATGGAGAGGCCGACGCTGTTGACAGCATCACGCCGGGGAGGCATGCGCTCGTTGATCCGGTCCAGACCTTTGGCCTCGGCGAAGCTATTGATCTTATGTTGAGGAGAGAAGCCTCGGATAGCTGTGGAGACACATGATCACGCAGTTAGAACACGCAGACCGCAGCGGTAATGCAAGACGTCACGCACATCAGGGCTTATCCAGGTCAAGTCCATTTAATTATGGGAGTGTTTCAAAATTGTAATCCAATTGTCCTTCATGATTTTCAAAGAGAAACATCTGGAATTTGGTTCACTTTCCAAATTGACTTGAAATGGAATGAACCCCAACCAGGCTTGCACACTTACAATATGCGTGTCTACATGTAACAGCAGCCAAATAGTGACCCACCCATGGCTATGTTCTTAAAATCGGTGTGATGGAGAGCTCATTTTCTATGCAAACATCCACAGGCGGCAAAAGGGACGTATGTGCACCTAAATTTAACCTATTTCAGGTTCCGCAGGGAAAATGTCTTTACGTGTGGTCAATGTTGAGCGTTATCTGTGGTTCTGCAGGGAAATTGTCTTCATGTGTGGTCAATGTTGAGCAATATCTGTGGTTATGCTGGGAAGATGTCTTTACATGGGGTCAATGTTGAGAGTTATCCCAGGTTATGCAGGGAAAATGTCTTTACGTGTGGTCAATGTTGAGCATTATCCCTGGGTCAGATTCATCCCCCAGCTTGCACACACTCATGCTTAGTCACTGTCTTAGTGTGATCTGTGTCTGGAGGGGGGAGAAAGTGTGGGTGTGTGTGTTTTTCTGTTAGAAGAGCCCAATGCATTGTGGGTAAGACTATGGTGTAGATGGGTGGCCGTGCTTCCTTCCCATATTCCGCCATGTCAGACAATCCCACATTCACTCGCTTTCTCACATTGTGGAGGCATGAGTGGCTTTTACCTTCTGCGTCCTCAACAGGATCGATGGCTTCAATGGCCTCAATGGTAGCTAAGGATGGAGGCAAAGAAAGGGAGGAAGACAGGCAGAGTGAGAGAGGAGAAAGCAGGAGTGAGAAGTGAAAGTAAAAGGGAGATGTATAGAAAGAGAGGGAGGGTGAGGGTTACTCATGCAAAACCCTCCCAACCGCACTGCGGCTTCGGGTGCAGAGGGAGCGTTAGCATGTTCGGGCATAGCTAGCGTTAGCTCGCACACTCACACACCAGGCAATTAATACTGTTCAGCGGTAGTGAGGTGAGAGTGACAGCTGAATGACAGCTTAAGTGACGGAGGATGAACAAGGAATAGAGACAGAGAGGGAGACAGGGGAGATGCAGAGTGAGAGAGAGAGAAGAGACAGAGAGAGCGAGATACGACAAGACAGAGAGAGAGTGACAGAGAGAGAAAGCGAAAGGTAACTGAGAAAATGAAAAGGACACAAAGGTGGAAGAGAGTGTACATGTATTTGTATGGGTGTTTGTATGGTTTCGTTTCTGCAAAACAAAAAAAAAGAATGTGAACATTTGGGCTAGTCCCCACAAGGGAAAATGCAATTTATGACTCAGGGATTAGGTTTGGGAAACAACCGTTGGGTATAGTGTTAGAATTAGGGTTACTTATATGTTTAGTAAAGGCTTTACTGGTAGAGTTTTAGGGTTTATCTGTAGGTGAAGTTTAGGCATAAAAGTTGGGTTATTGATGTCAAGGTTACAGTTAGGAGAAGGATATGGTTAGGTTAAGGTGTAGTGTAGGGTTAGGTTAGGGGCTAGTGAGCATGGCTTTATGGTTTAGGGTTCATTCTCAGGTCCCCATGAGAATGAACAAACGTGTGTCTGTGCACCCATCCTACTATAATTGTTAAAATCAAAAGTCTTCAAAGGAAGAGTAAACAGAAATTCTTACAATTGAGAACATTTGACAAGTCCGTACAACCACAAGTGTCTATTCTAGACTTGGGGTTACATTTAGAGTTGGAATCAGTGTTAGGTGTCAGGATTAGGAGTTATGGTGTGGTTTTAATGGTTTTAGGTTAAGGCTACAGTAGGGTTAGGTGTCAGGATTAGGGGTTATGGTGTGGTTTAAATGGTTTTAGGTTAAGGCTATTGTAGGGTTAAGTGTCAGGATTAGGAGTTATGATGTGGTTTAAATGGTTTTAGGTTAAGGTTACAGTAGGGGTGAGGAGTCCCTAAATATTTTTTATGGTAATAAATTGTTGGTCCTCACATATTTAGTAAAACACATGTGTGTGTGTGTGTGTATATGTACTCACCACTCTGCAGAGTCTGCTTGCCTCCTGACAAAACTCCGCTAGGCAACATGCCGGTGGGTGTCAGACCCTTCAGGGTCAAAACGTTCTCACTCTCCTCCCTAGAACACACACATATAACAGAAGGATCAGCACACACTCACGCAGGCAACCCATGAAACGCTGTGAGAAAGGATGACGGAATGTTCTACAAACAGTGAACTCAAGCTTTGCCAGAATGCACAAGGGAGCAACTGTCAAGTCTTGTCGAGGCACTTAGAAGAAAGTTCTATGGACTTCTCTGGAGCGGAGGTTTTAAGGTGACATGGTTCCTGTTTTGTTTGGCAAAACAGCTGCATGCAACAGATTTGATCACCTATCAAAGTTTAAGTGACATTATGTAGACTTTTGCATGGTAATATAATATACTGTAATTTGGAATTTCCATAATTTCCATTAACTGCAGTAATCATGGACTGATTGTGTTTTTAAACATTTGTAAACCACAAGCTATTTTGGGTACAAATAATTATACACAGTTCACTTAAATGCTTTACAAGTGAGAAAACAAGCATGGAATAGTTTAGACTTCAGAGAAGCATTGTGCCAAACACATTTCTTTATTTGAAATATATCCCCAAATTTGATTTTGATGGCTTTCTTGAGCTGATTGACGTAGAACTTGCTGAAGTGGAGATTTTGTTTGAATTACAATTCTTCACCAGATCCTAAAGTGTTTATTTGAGCTGAAAAACATTCATGAATCTTTTCCATCCAAACCCCAGAAGACCGGTCAGTTTTTTGTGAAAATCAATACCCAGTCTGACTGGGATCCAAGGTCAGTGATATCCAATCCAAAAAAAGGTCAGTGATGGGGGATGATCAGATTCAATTCCAGTGAACGTTCATGTTGCATTTTATTTTATAGCTTGGTCAGTCTAATGAATGGTTTACGCTCTACTTAGTATTTTTATTAAGACATTGCTAAGTTAAAATGTCAACCCAAAAAGAGAAGCGGTGTCTGCATGGAAGAGTGGACCAGTTATTTAGTGTAAGGTGGTAATCACATTTTCACAGGGGAGTAACTTTGCATATTAAATAAATAGAACTACTAGTTAGATACATCCTTTGTTCTTTTTCACTCAGCACACACTAAATATTAGGTTTGGGATAAAGACCTGAAAATATCTAGTGACAAACATTTTATAAATCAGAAAGGGGACAATTACTTTTCCCAAAACCCAAAAATACATTTGTACACAAAAACCTATGTGCACATTTACATACATTCTAATCTAACACTTTTTCACCAACATTCTCACAAACAAACACATGCACAGACACACACTGACTCTCACTTACCGTAACACTTGGAACATTTTGGCCATCTTCCCAATGGCACGGATCTTATTCCGGATCACCTCTTTCCTGGCTGCTGCCGCATTGGCTAGAGGGAACCAATCAAAAGAATGTAAAAAGGGAGGCTGAAGTAACATTGCAATCTGAAATGAAAATGAGTCTGCATCACTATAAAAAAATTAGTGTGGGAAACAGTTTTTGCATGTGTAGATACTTCAAATAATGAAGTATATAAGGACATATATTACACATAACATCCCAGAAGTTCTCAATTGGATTCAGGTCTGGGGAACATGAGGGCCATTCAATGGCATCATGCCTTCATCA
This sequence comes from Novumbra hubbsi, assembly GCA_016801125.1. NCBI lineage: Eukaryota > Metazoa > Chordata > Actinopteri > Esociformes > Umbridae > Novumbra > Novumbra hubbsi. Next base: position 11,481 of record JACXGK010007949.1, read on the forward strand.
TCCAGAAACTGCCTACCCACTCTGGCCACAGGAGGCCGGGATTTGTCCTAAACCAGGGAGAACCCAGGGCCCACTACACCAGCGTAAGGTCTGACGAGGTGTCGAAGGATTTCATGCCGGTACCTAACAGCATTCAGGGTACCGTTAGCTAGCATGTGAAGTTCCGTGCGACCCTCCAAGGATATGCCTCCCCAGACCATCACTGACCCACAGCCAAACCAGTCCTGCTGGATGATGGTGCAGGCAGCACAATGTTCCCCACAGTGTCTCCAGACACTTTCACGTCTGTCACATGTGCTCAGTGTGAACCTGCGCTCATCTGTGAAGAGAACGGGGTGCCAATGAACCTGTTACTTCTGGTGTTCTCTGGCAAATGCCAATGGAGCTGCACAGTGCTGAGATGTGAGCACAGGTCCCACTAGAGGACGTTGGGCCCTCATGTCACCCTCATGGAGTCTCTTTCTGACAGTTTGGATGAAAACATGCACAGTAGCCCGCTTGAGGTCATTTTATAAGGCTCTGGTGGTGCTCCCTGTGTTCCTCCTCACACAAGGAGCAGACCCCAGTCCTGCTGCTGGGTTGAGGCCCCTCAACGGCCCTGTCAAGTGCTCCTCATGTAACGGCCTGTCTCCTGGTATCTCCTCTGTGCTATTAAGACTACTGGCAGACACAGCAAACCTTATAGCGAAGGCATGTATGGATGGGCCATCCTGGAAGAGCTGGACTGTCTGTGTATCCTGAATGGGCTGAAGGTACCACCTCATGCTACCAGTTGTGACAAGGAAACTAGAAAAATCAGTTAGGAAGGATTAGGAGAGAGTAAATGTCTGTGTCCACCACCTGCAAAACCACTCCCTTTTTTGGGGTTGTCTTGCTGTTGCCTCTCCAGTGCCACCAAAACAGGTGACATAGATTCACAGTCGATCATGTTTCCTCACTGGACCCACTAATATCTCTGAAGTTCAGTTGACTTGGTGTTATACTGTGATGATTACGTGTTAATTTATTTGAGCTGTGTATAAAGATCTGATTACCATCATAAACCTCTTCCTCTCCATCGTTCTCCATTAGCTCATCGTCTGAACAGATACTAAGAACATTCACCAGCATCTCTGTCACTGTAGAGAGAGTCAGGGGGCACAGTCAGTATGATAGGGGGACAGAGACATTGTTAGATCGTTCAAATAAAACAATTAGAATTTAAATGAGAGAAAGAAACAGAAAAGGGAGATAGATAGAACGCAATACAAATTTAAATAGACAAGAGACAGACAGAGACAAAAAGAACATTTATATTGGCACGTTCCATTAAGCCTAAACAATGTGTCTACATAGTGTTTGTTGCCACCTTTCTCTCCAACGAAGGGCAGAGACCAGGTGAACACGTCCATGAAGTTGGGCAGCCAATAGGGATGAGGGGAGCAGTTGAACTGTCGAATGTTCATCACATTGTTCTCATACTTCAGTACTGCAGCTAACAGTGGACAAGTGAGGGTAAGTCTGTTACACATTTGACGTTTGTTTGTGTGTGTGTGTGTGTGTGTGTGTGTGCGTGCGTGTTTGCCTTACCTTTGTTGTTGTAGACGTCTAGGTAGTTTGGTGCTGAGAAGATGGTGATGAGTGAGGGGAAGCCTGTGGTCTGGCTCTTCCTGTACATGCGGTAGCTGAACAGGGTGGGGTACCGTGATTAGGATACAACATTATTCATTCGATATGGAGGAAGATACTTAAACAACATAATCAGTATATTATTTCAAATCCTAAGAGTTGGAATACAGTACAAAAACATTTTTTTTGTCAATGTGCAAATACCTTATATACAGTGTATATAAATATTTACATATGATTCTAAGGCTTTGTGGTTATGGAAAAGTACACGGCTTTATAAGAATTTATCAAATCAGTTAAAGGAGTTACCTTTCAGTAATGAATGTTTATAAACCGTTAACAGATTTTCTGAAAGTGTTTAAAATTACACTGTTCTGTCCATGTTTACTAAAGTGTATATTTAAAGAAATAATAAAATGCCTCAGTTTTAACATTTAATGCATTGTCTTTGTACTATTTTCTACTGAATACAAGGTGTCATTTATATGCACGCATTGCATTCTGTTTTTATTTACATTTTACACAGCATCACAGATGTTTTGGAAACAGGATTGGAAATGAAATGATTTATTGGTTTGCCAGCTGTTATGTTGAAATACCAATCACTGTCCCTGTCCACAAAACACACAACCCATACCCCACTAAAACAGCAAACAGTTGGGTGGATAGTTAAGAGGTATAGATCCTAAATGTTGACCCTCAGCATACATACATAGCATACATACTTGCTATCAGAATAGAAAAAAAATTCTCACCCAGAATCCTGAGCTTCATGGGCTCTGATGACAGACAGCAAGTTGTTGGTTTGTAGGAACTCGCATACTGCAGGGTAACTGGAGTTAAAAGTAACAGTGAAAGAGAGATATAGATTGATTCATAGAACTATAGGACTGTTTTCATAGACACAGATTAGACTTGGAAAATCAAGCTCAATGGAAAATCATTGGAATACATTTTTCATTGCAGGCTTAATCTATGTCCCGAAAGCCGCCCCAGCAATTTTTATCCTAGGTTAGTATAAAATGCCAAATTAGAAACCACTTACATTGAATGACCACCAGATGTCATCATTAAGCCGAAAACAAACAGAAAAGAACTCTGGGATGCAGATCTAGCAGGAGTGTAGTGTACAGTATGCTGCTCTGAGTGCATTGTGGTTTGTCCTCCATATTGAAAATCACCATATTATGAAATCCTTCTCAACTCTCCATTCCAATACCCTGTCTCTCATGCATTACATCCCTGTGTCTATCTCTTCCCTTACTCTATTTTAATATCACTCAAAATACGGCAGTAGTAGCCAGTCGTCATGGAAACAGAACAGTGCAGTGTCCCTGGGGATTGTGGGAAATGGTTTAATGCTGAAACTGAACTGTGTCTGAGAATCCTTAGTTAACTGGACAATAATACAGCTGTCATACACACCCAGATTATTCTCTGTTTTGATCTCTGAAGTAGCTTGTAGCCTACTAGTTAAACATTCACATCCTCTTCCAGTACCTCATTCCACACCTGTTTGCTGTACTCACCACCATTAGAAAAATGTGTGGGTGTGTGTGTGTTTGAAGGATTAGGGAAGATAAGGAAAGTTAAACATTTTCACAAAAAAGAACAATTTAGTGTTTTTCTGTTAGTTTCGGTCTATTTTAGTTAGTTTCGGTCTACTTTTCTTATGTATAATAGTGTTTCTGTTTTAGAAGTTTTCATTTTTGGATTGAAATAATAAACTGGAAGTAACTATTTGTTCACAAATATCCAATACATAATCACTTCTGTTTTTAAAGCAATGGATGTATAATTAACTACTTTGGGATGACAGCAGCACAACTCTATTGTGTTATGTGCTTGTTTGCCTTGAGTAAAACATATTCACCTTGACAGCCTTCTTGTTTAATTCAACTACTTAAACTTTCATTCAAATAATTAATGGACAAACCTACCTGACCTAAGCGACTTTGACATGAGATGGGTGAAAGAAAAAAACAAGAGATTTTACTACAAACACTGTTTACGTATTTAATATATAATAACAACCAAAGGATTGCAGTCCACAATACAGGGGTTGTATGTACACTCGTTTGCAGGTAAGTTAGAAGGGGTTCAGCGCCAGAAAACATGTAATTTACAGTACATTTAGTACTGTCTATGACTTCTATAATTTTAGATGGCTACTTAAAGTTTTGTTTTGATGACAAACCAATGTCACCGTCATCTCTTTAGGTTTTTGTAGGCTGTAAATGTTTTCCATAATAATTTTTTGTCTTAGTTTAAATATACCATAAAAACCATAGTTTGGAGGTAAGTAGGTGTTTACGTGCCATCAAGCAAACTCTCCTAGCTATCAATAGCTCATGCTATGTCATCTCGTGTAACATACTCACTTTAAAAGTGAGTAAGTCACTGTGATCACACATACGTAATGCATTGATTTGATGTGAGCTATCAGTAAATGTAAGGTTTATTTCTCGTCCTTATACACCATTCTCATGGACGGGTTGGGTATGTGTGTGTGCGAGATCCATGTCTATTTATACAACTGGGGGACAGAGGTTTCAACAAAGACAGTAAAACCTAAAAGATCTATCCCCACAAAGGTTTTTGGCCGCCTCCTAGAGAAACATTTTGGATTTAGGGAAAAATACAATTGGGCCCATTGTTATTAGGTTTAGGCATTACCAGTTAGGTTCCATGCTAGGATAAGATTAATGTTTTGGGAACAGACAATAGGTTAGGTCTCTGGTACCTACTTCCCAGAAGGGTAGTTAGACAAATGTGTCTGTGTGTGTTTGTGTCTGAGAGAGGGTAAATCTGTAATGGAGTCTGTATGTTTATAATGTCAGTGTTTTACCTGTAGAAATAAGAGCAGCCCCTGACTGTGTTGTGGCCGAAGTACTCTTGCGTCTTCTCGTTGCCAAAGTCCTCGAGTGGGTCAGCCCACAGCAGGTCACACATGGGCCCAAATGCTGGTGGTTCCTTGAACCTGTCCAACTAGAGAAGCATAACAGACACATGCATTGACCAATAAAATAAAGTAGTCCGGTTCAACTGGACTACTGAATGTGCTACAAGCCGAAAGAACCTTTGGGGACCCCTAGCCTTTTGTGGAAAGGAGCTGCCTCTTTTTTGACCTGCTTGGATAGCTATGAACAGCTATGTACTCAACATTGACACTAGATGGCAGTGGCGATAATTAGCAACTAATACTACCGGTATGCATAGATAAATGGGACAGCCCACATGGGCTAATTACGTTAATGTCAGCGATCGATGATGACACAGATCAGCAGATATTTTGAAATGACACCTTGGATATAAAATGTTTCTAATTGTCAACTGTATGTCGAGAAGGCAAATGTTTAAAAGTAATACTAATAATACTGGTGTCCCCCTAGCGGCCATTAGGCTATACGCACGGCATGCCGTCTGCATATAGGAAGAGGTGGCTCTGCTCAGAGGAAGATACAGATGTCGCCATGGAAACAACAGCACGTACTGTACAGGAAGAGTCGAACCGATGTTTGAATCGCCATGGTAACCAGGGCTTTAGTGGGATAAAACAAGGGGTTGCGCGTGTGCTTGTGCCACAAGAAAAAAACGCATTCAGCAAAGTGTTGGTTGAGCCGTAAACCTTTTTGATGTCGTCGAGCGTGTGGATCTCCGGCGATAGCCCTCCGTGGACACACAGAAACTGCTGGTTCATCAGAGCAGCCAGTGGCAGGCAGTCAAATGCATCCATACACGAGTCATACACCTGCTCAGAGTACTTTATCTTACCTGAGGAGAATGAGACGGGGAGGGTGAGGGACAGAAAGACAGACGGGGTGAGGGAAAGGGGGGGGGCACAAGTAAATACAACACAGTAAATCTAGACACCATAGTGATGTAGCCAAGCATTAAAGGGCACTAGCTAAAATATGCTGTGTATGCGTGTATCTGTGTGTGTGTATTTTTGTGAGTGTGTTTGTCAGCTTCTCCATCTGCCTAGTGTGGGAAGAGCTCATTAATACTAGTTCACCAGCCTCTCACACACACACTCACACACACACACACACACACACACACACACACACACAGCAGATGGTAATTGAGGGCACCCACTATTCACCATAAGCATCAGGGGAAATTAGCCTCCTCGTCCCCTGGCCAATCACACACACCAAACTACGTCCCTGGGCCAATCACTAAGGGCCGAATTAATTTCCTGCTAATCACCTGCTCTCTGACGGGCCACCGTGATCCAAAACCAGAGGGGAGACAAGAGGAGAGGAATGGAGGCAGCATGGACAAGGAGAGGAGGAATGGAACGACAAAAGAGACGGAGAAGGAGGTGAAGACATGGCACACGGAGGAGGAGAACATGGGTACTCACATTCTGTTTTGAAGGTGAAATATTCTGTCAGATGTCTGCATTCATGGTTTCCTCTCAGAAGGAACAGCGTCTTTGGGTATAGGATCTTCAACGACCACAGATACAACACACACTGACATAGTGGAAACAAAACACACAAGACAGATGTCAGTACCAGCGCGACTCCAAATACTCATCTGATGTCAGGCTCAAAGTCTGAAGCTCAAAGCTACCTGGCAACCACTACCCAGTATGCAGAAGGTAATGAGTCTTTAGGATAGCATGCACTTGATAGTGTCCACTAGTTACTCCAGTGTGCCCTCACCTCGATACTGAAGTAGCCCCGGTCCACGTAGTCCCCCAGGAATAGGTAGCGTGTCGTGGCAGGAGAACCACCCACCTCAAACAGCTTCATCAGGTCGAAGAACTGACCGTGAATGTCTCCACACACTGAACATTACAAACACATTAGCCTAACACACCACCTCAAACGAAACACAAAAGTGGCACAGAAATGCAACCTCGGTATTGCAAAACCCCTGACAGTACTACATTAGATATATTCCACTTACTATAGATAGTACAACCATATCGTACATTTCCGAGATGTCTCTGGTGAACACAAAAGCAGAAAGGTAGACATCAAGCCTTTCCTTTCTCGTTTGTGTAAGTCCCTTTAAGATGTCAAATTACAAAAGCAGTACTCAGTGACAGGGGCTCTCCCCCACACTCATACCATACTGTCATTCATCTACTTATGAGATGGAGAGATTAAATATAACAGCCATGTGTTAAACAATGTGTGTGTATGTGTGTGTGTTTGTCCGTCTTTTCAAGTGTGTGTCAGAAGCCTGCCTGTGGTCGGCTCAGCACCTCCTCTCTGGGGACTAGCTGTGTTTGGGAAAGGCTCATCTGATGTGTGGAAGGATGATGCGTGCTATCATGAAATAATCTCAAAGCATTTTCATGGAGAAAGACAAACACCAAAGTCAGCTAGTAGATAAACAAATCAAAGCAGCACCTTTAAGATGGTGTCTGTAGACTAGGCAGCTACAGTACCTTTAAGCTGGTGTCTGTAGACTAGGCAGATACAGTACCTTTAAGATGGTGTCTGTAGACTAGGCAGCTACAGTACCTTTAAGCTGGTGTCTGTAGACTAGGCAGCTACAGTACCTTTAACCTGGTGTCTGTAGACTAGGCAGGTACAGTACCTTTAAGCTGGTGTCTGTAGACTAGGCCGCTACAGTACCTTTAAGCTGGTGTCTGTAGACTAGACAGCTACAGTACCTTTCAGCTGGTGTCTGTAGACTAGACAGCTACACTACCTTTAAGCAGGTGTCTGTAGACTAGACATCTACACTACCTTTAATAGGGTGTCCGTTGGCTGGGCAGCTGCAGTACCTTTTCAATCTCCTCTTTCATTGACACTCTCTTCATTTATCTGACAAACCATCCTCTGTTCCATTGTCAGCCCCCCTGCCCTGTTCCCCATTTACAACAATAATATTGGCAGCCAAACTGATGTATAGATGGAGGCGAATGACTCCATCAGTTTAGTGACATTCATGTTTAACCCAAAGACACGAAGCAGACAACTCAGTCAGGTAGTCACAAGGTCAAATCTCCCCCTAACCCGCAAACTAGGCCTCCCGACCTTACCCTTCTCATCACCCATAACAACCTCTTTCTCCCTCCCCTCCCACATTTAACCGCTCTTCCAGCGTCTGAAAGTGACCAGGCCCACCATGTATTGGAAAGTCCTTAGTCTCTTTGTCTTCCCCTCCTCACCTGTGACTGGGGCTTCTATGTCCAGCATGGTTCTCTCCTGGCGCAGGATGGCAGCTCCCTCATTGATGATGCGCAGAGCCACCATCTCCTCCAGGCGCCCCTCCTTGGTGAGGTGGGCTTTGAGCAGGTCTACCCGGGGCTTCCCCTCACAGTCAAACACCTCCTTCATGGAGAGCCTGTGGCTCAGTGGGAAGGGAACTGCTGCCCGTAGAAAACGTGCAGGAGAATCAGGGATATGGATAGGGAGAAAGATGGAGGAATAGAGGGAGACAATATGGAGGAATATAGGGAGAAAAATGGAGGAATAGAGGGAGACAATATGGAGGAATAGAGGGGGAAATACGGAGGAATATAGGGAGAAAGATGGAGGAATAGAGGGAAACAATATGGAGGAATATAGGGAGAAAGATGGAGGAATAGAAGGAGACAATATGGAGGAATAGAGGGGGAAATACGGAGGAATATAGGGAGGAAGATGGAGAAATAGAGGGAGAAAGATGGAGGAATAAAGTGAGAAAATATGGAGGAATAGAGGGGGAAAGCCGGAGGAATATAGGGAGAAAGATGGAGGAATAGAGAGAGAAAGATGGAGGAATAGTGGGGAAAAGGCGGAGGATTAAAGGGAGAAAGGTGGAGCAATAAAGGGAGAATGGTGGAGGAATAGAGGGAGAAAGGTGGAGGAATATATGGAGAAAGAGGAAGGAATAGAATGAGAAAGACAGAGGAATAGATGGAGAAAGAGGAAGGAATAGAGGGAGAAAGACAGAGGAATAGATGGAGAAGGATGGAGGAATAATGAGCATTAAGAGAAGTAATTGTGTGGGTTGAGAAAGGGAGGAATTGGGAGGGTTGAGAGAAGGAGGAATTGGGAGGGGGGGAGAGGGAGGAATTGGCAGGGGAGAGAGGGAGGAATAGAGGGAGAAAGATGGAGGAATAGAGGGAGAAAATATGGAGGAATAGAGGGGGAAAGACAGAGGAATATAAGGAGAAAGATGGAGGAATAGAGGGACAAAATATGGGGAATGGAGGGGGAAAGACAGAGGAATATAGGGAGAAAGATGGAAGGAATAGAGGGAGAAAGAGAGAGGAATAGATGGAGAAGGATGGAGGAATAATGAGCATTAAGAGAAGTAATTGTGTGGGTTGAGAAATGGAGGAATTGGGAGGGTTGAGAGAAGGAGGAATTGGGAGGGGGAGAGAGGGAGGAATTGGCAGGGGAGAGAGGGAGGAATAGAGGGAGAAAGATGGAGGAATAGAGGGAGAAAATATGGAGGAATAGAGGGGGAAAGACAGAGGAATATAAGGAGAAAGATGGAGGAATAGAGGGACAAAATATGGGGAATGGAGGGGGAAAGACAGAGGAATATAGGGAGAAAGATGGGAGGAATAGAGGGGGAAAGGCGGAGGAATAGAGAGAGAAAGGTGGAGGAATAGAGGGAGAAAGATGGAGGAATAGTGGGGGGAAAGGCGGAGGAATAGAGGGAGAATGGTGGAGGAATAAAGGGAGAAAGATGGTGGAATAGAGGGAGAAAGGTGGAGGAATAGATGGAGAAAGAGGAAGGAATCGAATGAGAAAGACAGAGGAATAGAGGGAGAAAGAGGAAGGAATAGAGGGAGAAAGGTGGAGGAATAAATGGAGAGAAGGAGGAAGGAATAAAGGGAGAAAGGTGGAGGAATAGATGGAGAAGGAGGAAGGAATAAAGGGAGAAAGACAGAGGAATAGAGGGAGAAAGGTGGAGGAATAGATGCAGAAAGAGGAAGGAATCGAATGAGAAAGACAGAGGAATAGAGGGAGAAAGTGGAAGGAATAGTGGGAGAAGGATGGAGGAATAATGAGCATTAGGAGAAGAAATTGTGTGGGTTGAGAAAGGGAGGAATAGGGAAGGTTGAGGGAAGGAGGAATTGGGAGGGGGAGAGAGGGAGGAATTGGGAGGGGAGAAAGCGAGGAATTGGGAGGAGGAGAGAGGAAAAGAAAAGGCAAGAGGAGGTGAAGAGGAAAAAAGGAAAGAAGAAAACAAGCAAGATGAGAAATGTAAGTCAGATCATTTCCAGACAAGCAAGCAGCAGGAGGCCTGGACTACCTACCTACCTCTGCACACTGCACCAGACTGATCAAGGAGGCTCATTTACTCCTCATTTGGCTGCAAACTACAACCTCCTCTCCTCTCTGCTCCTTTCTGCTGCTCTCTGCTCCCATCATTAGTGGGGCTCAGTCACATATTTCTTCTCTCCTGCATGCTTCTATAATAGATAAGTATTTGTAATGTTGCTCTACATAGCAAGGTGTGTGTGTGTGTGCACACATGCTTTTCAGTGTGTCGACATGTATACAGTCAATATATGTGTGTATCCAACCATGGTGGATTGTGTGCATATGTGTGGGTGCATGATATTTGTGCAAGCAAGTGTGTGTGTATGCTGTACCTACTGTGTGTGTGTGTGTGTGTGAACACATGGTCTATATTTTGTGTGCACTTTTAGTGTATTTCTGTGTGTATTATAGATGCCCTGGCAGGCTTTTGAAGCATGGGTACGGCTGAGTTATCGGCCTGCGTTTTGCAGCAGTGTTTCTCTTACATAATGAAGGCCCCCAGGGCCCCGCTGGAGACGGAAACTGACTGACGAGGAGAGCAACACACCAAGAGCACCCAGCCACACGTGAGGACTCGCACACTCGTGCCCAACTGCAGAAACACACATATGTGTGCTCGCTTACGTGCACCGGACAGAAATTAAACAAATGTGACAGATAACACAGATGAAGTCGTGGCAACAAAGAAACACAGGTGTACCCTTGCGCGTGGAGACAGACAGACAGACAGACACACAGACAGGCAGGCAGACACACAGACAGGCAGACAGGCAGACACACAGACAGGCAGACAGACAAACAGGCAGACAGGCAGACACACAGACAGGCAGACAGACAGGCAGACACACAGACAGGCAGACACACAGACAGACAGACAGACAAACACACAGACAGGCATGCAGACACACAGACAGGCAGACAGGCAGACACACAGACAGGCAGACAGGCAGACACACAGACAGGCAGATAGGCAGACAGACAGACAGACAGACACACAGACAGGCAGACACACAGACAGGCAGACACACACACACACACAGGTATTGTTCTGCAGGATCCACAGAGCGTTGTGGAGCCCCACCAGTGCTAACACAGATAATGGCCTAGATCACATTCAGAAAAGTAGGACTTACTCCCTCTCTCTTCCTCTCCCTCTGTTTCTTCATGCCTTCTATGCATCACCCTCTAACTGTCCCCTACTAACTCCTGGCTGCCTTTACCACTTAAATCAGCCCTTAACACCTACAGAACCTGCAGGTTATAATAGCCATCTAGAAAATCAACAAAGGAAATTCAACAAAGACAGAGACTGCCCACAGCCCACTGAGCTAAAGGCTAAACAGGAACGGCACTCATTCTGCTAGACTGCAGTAGAGTAAGCTTGACCCCTGGTGCACGGACAGAACAGAGCCGGGTGGTGGGTGAGATTAGGCCTACGGGGAAGTAGCCAACACTGTTCTATTCCCAGGAGGAGGAAGGTGCTGCCTACCATCCGGCCTCAGTCCCACTACCAAATGACTCTGACTCTCAACCCAGCGCCACCAAACAACCCTTACCTGTCACGCTAGGCCACTGGATGGTTTCAGGGCGTGTAATCGTGTGAGAGGGTATGAAAAGGTTTGAGTTTGCGTGTGTTGTGCAAGTGAGAAAAACAGAGTGTGTGTGTGTGTAAGTGTGATAATGACTGTGATTTTGAGAACAGAGACAAAGTAGGGCAGATTTCATAGAGCTCTAGAAATGTAAAAAGTACTGTACTTAGGAACACAGGCTTTAAAGGGTATAGCCCCCATTACTGCAGAACCCCAGACCAACTGAATACCGTATTTCCACAGACAGTTCAATAACATAAAAATTACTTTTATCAACTCAAACAACTAACACATACATACCCTTCAGAATCCTAGAAAGTAACTGGAAACAAAATAAGTTCTTAAAGGGTGTACATAAAAAAACTATTTAAATAAGCACCTTCTTATGTGTCATTGGAATCAATGTGACTGAGTGCAATGGTATTGTAAACAATGTTTGCATGCTCAGCATTGTATATAATGCAGCAATCCAAATACATAACAGTCCCTTGTGAATTTATCAGCTGTTTCCTGTAGTTAGTCTGTCTGTGTGATTAGGAACGTTAGCCTGGGTGTAATGGGCCTGTTCCTGTGTGACTATGAACGTTAGTCTGGGTGTAATGGGCCTGTTCCTGTATGACAGAGTAAGTTATCCTGGGTGTAATGGGCCTGTTCCTGTGTGACAGGGTACATAAGCCTGGGTGTATGAGGCCTGTTCCCGCATGACTGGGTAAGTTAGCCTGGGTGTATGAGGCCTGCTCCTGTGTAACTGGGTAAGTTAGCCTGGGTGTATGAGGCCTGCTCCTGTGTGACTGGGTAAATTAGCCTGGGTGTATGGGGCCTGTTCCTGTGTAACTGGGTAAGTTAGCCTGGGTGTATGAGGCCTGCTCCTGTGTGACTG
>JACXGK010007950.1:0-23813 GCA_016801125.1 Novumbra hubbsi
CAACCATCCATCAGGCTGGAGAGGCTGGGACATGTTTGACCATGAGTAATGTTACTGCAACCATCCATCAGGCTGGAGAGGCTGGGACATGTTTGACCATGAGTAATGTTACTGCAACCATCCATCAGGCTGGAGAGGCTGGGACATGTTTGACCATGAGTAATGTTACTGCAACCATCCATCAGGCTGGAGAGGCTGGAACTGGGATGGACTTGGGTGACACCTCTCCTGTGATTGGTTTGACTAATGCAAGAGCCACCTCTGGTCTCTAAACAATGAATTATTCATGGTTCGTATTAAAAGGCCCCTAATATCTTATACTCATGCTTGAATTATGCATGTAGTCAGCAACACACCTACATTTGGGTTTCTCTCACTTTCTTCTCTCCATCTGTGCCTCATTTCTTATCCATCTCTAACACACACTCATACTAAAGTGCAGATCTGTGCACACAGACACACAGAGAGAGAGAGAGAGAGAGAGAGAGGGTAAAATAGGCGACATAGGTAAAAGCTTCTGTAATGATTGGTAGGTTTGTCTTGTCAAGAGTTGAAGAAATCTGATATTACCGAACAAAATACTCCTGTGGGATTAACAGAGCCCATTCTGCTTACATTTATCCTCTTTCTGATGCCGCAGAAGATACTCCTCCTCTGGTCTCCCTCAGAGCCATCCCTCCTCTGGCCTCCCCAAACAGATCCCCCTCCTCTGGCCTCTCCTGCAGATTCTCCTGGTCAGGCACAAGGGGTTGGAGTGTTCATATCTGGTATGTTGAGAGTAGAGTCTGAGGGCACCCTGCATACCTTGATACAACACACATGTCAAGGCCGTTTTCTTACCAGACTACCAGGCAGAGCCAGGTCCTTAACGGTCCACACCAATCATGACTGCTCCCGGACACGATACGTTAACTCACCTTATGGTTACTAACTTCATCTTTTCCCTGTCCACAAACACCAAGCCTATCCAGCTATTCAGAGCCCCTCTGATCCTCCGGCCCGACCATGGCTCCGATCAATGCATCACCTGCCAAGGTGCAAACCGCCAGAAGTAACCCTGGAAACCAGGAATCTTCCTGGTCAATTATTCATTTGATCAGGGAAGGAGACTCCCCATTAAGCCTCTCCTGCATTCAGACAGGCAAACAGACAGGCATGCCCTTGACAATTGGTCAAAGAACACAACACTGATGAATACAGTAAAAATCCATGAAGTCACATTACTGTCCATCAACTGCAATCACAGAGTTAACCTTTCATTGACCACGACAGCCAGAAACCAGAAGGTTAAAGGGCATGGAGGCTTCCTTGGCCCTCCCTCGGGAGACCAGTAAACCTGCACTATGGAAGACTGATTTCCTGGTGTGTGTGCCGCAGGACACTCATTATGGCATGACATGTAGGACAACAGAAACAGGTTGACCTGGAGCTGACACACAGAATGGCCAGAAATGACAGTGAGAGGCAATGGCAGATGATAGAGCCCTTTGGTAACAAACAGGCAGAAAGTAAAAGGGCAGGAGGTCAGTTGCAATCAGGGGAAACATCATGGGTCCCCCTGATGGCCACAAGACCACATATCTTTATATCAAATCTAAAAGGCAAAAGCCCAGGTCCATGCCTTATACTGACTTCATTAAACTTGAACTTATTACAGGCCTCTGTGGAAACGTAAACATGACGTTAGCCAGGAAACACTACGTACAATAAGCACATCTCCAGATGGGTGCAGGAGCACCAATGCAGTGTAAGCGAACATTGTCAACATCTCCGGAACATTCAACAGGTGTGTTGATTCGTATCTACGAATGTGTATGATGAAAATTGGGTCGAACATAGAAAAAGCAAAAGGAATAATGCCTAAAATGTCAATACGAGACATATTAGCGTAAAGAGTAACAAGATGCCAAGCTATAAAGAACCAATATGACACTGGCACAGCTGGAACCCAATTGAATGTCTGGGAGAAGTGAGTAACATAACAAAACAAAGATGCCTTTCCGATTGGTCTGAGGAAGGGCGATGGAGAACAATGTGTGCGAAAGAAGTAACCGTCAGAACTATGCCGTGACACGGTAAGAGGTTCAGAACACTCTCACGGACTGAGTGAACAAAGATGTTTCTGAAGAATTGAATTATCGTCTGCCTTTTGTTCAAGGAAGTAAACGATTCATCCACTATTACCATTATTTCCATTGACGGCAACAGCTCCATCTGTTTTTGAACCACAAGACACAAGCATTCCCCCCAGCACTTTTCACAGTTGTTCATGGAAAGGAGAGCAGAGCCAAGCCCACTGTCACACGGTTTCCATTCGTCCTCCCAGGACAAAAAGGCGTAGGTAAAGGGAGCGGCGCCGTGGAAGGTCAGAGAACACTGACAGAGAACAAGGCAGCGGGGTGCCTCTTTGCTGTGTTTGTTCAAATAACCTTTAAACGTGAAAGAGTGAATGAGACGAGGGCCGGTAAAAACCAAGTGTGTGCTAGCAGTTGTGTTCACAGGCTCGCCAACAACACTGTGCAAACGCGTATCCTCTCCGGGGGTAGGAAGGGAAGACAAAGACCAACGGGTAAAACAGCAATACCCCCCCTCACCATCCCTTATAACCCCCCCCCTCACCATCCCATTCAGAACAACACATGCACACCTCCTCAGTGCGCCCCTCCTGTCTTTAAGGGTTCTGGCACCGGACCAGTGGCTGTGGAGGGGGAGGGGGGGGCAGACACTCAGGGGTGCCCAGGGTGGTAGGATGGGAGCGGCTGAACAGCTCGGAGTCTGACGCTCTTTTGGGTACAAAGGACGTCAGGCCCACTGAATTCCTCGTAGAGCTGTATCACCGAACACAACGCGTCGTTGCACCGCAGGTAGCCCGCTGGGAACTACGCTATCAACACCGCCGAGGTAACAAATAGAGGCTTGCGTTATGGAGCAGGCCCCAGTTCCAATCTTTGAGAGGCCTAGAGAGGGGAAGCCAGAGAACAAACCCACCTCAATGGTTCTTTGTGCTCCTGATAAGAGACAGCCAGTAACATTGTACCCTGGACTATCCGCCCCCCTGCCCACGTACAACATTACCAGGACAGAGGAGAGGGCCACTGGCGTCCTACACACTCGGCTCTTCCATTGTCTCTGACAACTAGGGCTCTCTGATGACCTCACAGGACACCCACATGCTGGTGATTTCACCAGTCTGCAGCTGCTCTGACCCCAATGTGCTTCCTGGGTGCTCATCATAGCGGGACAATACAGTATTTTCTACCCTGCTCGTGCCAAAATTGAAGTGGATAGTTCCTTCGGCCTCTCGCCTTTCTCCTACCC
Organism: Novumbra hubbsi; assembly: GCA_016801125.1. NCBI lineage: Eukaryota > Metazoa > Chordata > Actinopteri > Esociformes > Umbridae > Novumbra > Novumbra hubbsi. The sequence continues at coordinate 3,319 of JACXGK010007950.1, forward strand.
AAAAAGTCCCGATCCGCAACGATGACGCTACCTCTTTGTTTGAATGGGAAGACATTGATTTGTAGATTTTCTTTTAGGATGAGTAAGAGAATGAGAGAGAAATGTGTAATGATGTGATTCTTTTTGGAAGATAGGAAGACCGAGGCACTTGGCCGTCTTGCAGATTTGGGAAATGAAACATTTTGTGGGTTACTTGTTTTGCGGACCATCTATCTAAAGTGACTTAAAGTTTGAGCTTTGTCTGGGCTACGAGTCGGCCATGACACCAGAGGTGGCAGAACACAGAGCATGATGAGACGTAGGGTTTAAACATTGTCTGGAGGTACAGAGAGGAAGTTCCCATTCCTGCTTTCTCTTAAGCCTCATGTATTGGTTGTGGACGCCAGTGGAGTGAGCGGAGGAGCAGGTGAAAGGAGATGTTGGGAAGGTTCAACCCCTGGCAGGCAGCGGCATTCCAGATAGTTTCCAGGGGTTTGGCAGACCATCAGATAGCCCTACCAGCAGTGAGTGGTACTACTCCAGATGTTAGATGACAAGTACCTTGATTACCCTTCGCACTCACATTGTGAGGTAGGATTATGCTCTACAAATATTGTAGAGCTCAAAGCTGCCGGAACGAGTCAACACCATGATGTTTGCAAAGAACAACAGTTTGTTGTCTAGGGTCCACGCCAAGCTTCTTTGAACTCTGGGAGGGGGGACACTGGAGTTGCCAATCGTAATAGCGAGGTTTTGAAGTAGACTGGACTTCCCAAAAGAGGAAGAGCCACAATTTGATGATATGAGATAAAACTGTACTGTCGCGCAGTACAAGTACTAGGACAACAAAATGTAGTATATTATTACTCAAATAGTTCAACTTAAAAAGTGCAACTAGTCATGTAAAGAACCTATACAGTCTAAATGAAGAATGATGTATGAGTAAATGTAAGTATAAAAATACACAAATGTAAGTATAAAAACATAAGCAAGTACAAACATCTCTGTGGTAAATCATTCAAAGATTGTAAAACTTTTTATTTTTAAAAATGTGTTTTCTATATAGCATAGAAGAGATTGCTAATCCTTTCAACAAACAAACTTGTTAATTAACATGTATTAACATTTGGAAGCAGTGTAACCAGATATTTGTTAAAAATTTAAATAAACTCTCAGTCATACTCCCCACAAAATCAATGTTAGAAATGATTGGCCATTAAACATGGTTTTATATGATGCCTGTCTACCTGCAGACTTTGACCATTCTCTAACCAGCCAACTCACCCCCTAGGAGGAACATTGATTTAACAAATAATTGCTATAGACTGCCATCTGCTGGCAATTGCCTGCTTTCAATTGTTGAATGGTACTTGTGGTCGAACTGTATAGTAATGAGACAATGTTCAGGCCTCGAGAGCTGATGTAGATCAGAATGTTTGTAAATATGTTAGTTGGCTACTGGATGTGTATTTTACCGTCAATTGTCGTCTTCCCTAGTGAAAAAACTTTAAAAAAAATAAGTATTTTCTATCTTGATTTGGTAGAATTCTTATTTCCAATGAATAACTGTTTCTATGCAACTCATATAACAAAGCGATAAAACAATCATATACGATTGTTTCCTATAACAATTCTAGAAGTAGAAAATCTAAATGAAAACTGAGATTCCACAATAAACAGTCCCGCATTTTGCAACAAGCTATGTGCCTTAGATCCTAAATAATATAACTATCAGCCAATCAGCATTCGGGATTCTATGCACTCACCTATTACATTTTACGTCTTGCCCTCCAATGCAACCCCCTTGACGCCGCGTCTGATTTCGTGAGATGCTACTTATAACATCAAATAATGTGTTGAAGATATCACGAGTAATTGTTGCTTCAAACCTTCTGTTTTCTTTCTTTCTGTTTTCCATTTTTTGTCTCATACTCCTGTGCAGTAGGTGGCGGTAATGCGCCCAAACATTTGATGAAGACAAACGTTTTGAACGAAGAACACCGGACGCGGAAATGCAGGCGTAAACAACACCAGAGCAGTTGTGAGCTGCTAAAATGGTGTACGTGTCGAATGGTAAGTGATATGAATTTATTTTCTTGTGTTGCTTTATTACAGTATGTAATTACAATTCAAATCATATGTATTTATCGCCGCGACCTTGATTTGTCTTTACCTATCGCATTAAACTGAAATTACGCGTTATAAGAAACATCAGCTTTCACGTTAGCTAACCGTAAATTCTAACTTACAGTTGGATTTGTCGAATAGTAACAGAGTTTACAACAGACAAATCCAGGTAGGTCCCTCCCGATTGTCAATAAGAACGAAAAATGTAGGGAACCTTTAGTTTAACAGATTTTCTATTAGACAGAATTTAGGTTGGTTTCGTGCTGGATGCTTCTGTTGTGTTGACGCTGTGAATTCCGATGCTGTTAGTTTGCCTGCAACGCAAGCAGGCTTACATTTGTTTCCTCTTTTGACAGGTCAGGTCCTGGACAGCAGGTCCCAGTCCCCATGGCGACTGTCGTTTCTTACTGATCTCTTCTGGAATGCTGTGGAGTTCATTGGCTTGTTGTAAGTCAGTAGTTAACGTAAACAATGTCATTGTAGGAACATTAATTGCGTGTTGCTGGAAATATTCTATTTACAAACACAGATTAAAGCCTTATATACAAAGCAAATTCTGTTTGTTTTTTCCCCCTCAGTTTCCAAACTATGGTCCAGCCAGATCTGTCAAAGAAAAGCAGTTCTGGTACATCCTCCTCAAGTTTCAGTGATGGCAGAGGGTAAGTCCCTAGTCCCTTGGGTCAAAACATACAGTTAGCCTACTTTCAGGTCAGACGTGGCAGTTTCATAGTGTCAGTAGCACTTTGTTGCATAGCTGAATAACCTTAATAATAATGAGGTGCCAGACACATTTTGACTAGTTTTACTTTTGGAACTTTTTCTAACATTTCCATGTCTGTCTTCTCTTACCAGTCCCCCTGGACCACCTGGTGGCAGAAGGCGGATGGGAAGGATAAACCACGGGGCCGGGCCCAATGCTCCTCCCATGGGTGGGGGTGGATGAGGACGGTAAGGTGCACCACTGTACTTATTCCAGGCCATACTAAACATCCTAAATGTATAGTATGTTCATCTGGGGTAGTGAAAAGCAGGGTTTCTCAAACCCTGGGTCTCAAGATCGATTGTTTCTCCATCGATCTTGAGACCCAGGGTTTGAGAAACCCTGGGTCTCAAGATCGATGACACCATTGTTTCTCCATCACCCGATGCACGTAACCTTGGCATAACTCTGGACTCTACACTCTCCTTTGATCAGCACATCAAACAGACCGTAAAGTCTTCATTTCCACCTCTGCAACATTCCCAAACTCAGACCTTCCCTCTTCCGTCCTAGTGCTGAAACCCTAATACATGCGTTTATAACCTCCTGTCTCGATAACATCAATTCCATTCTTACCGGTATCAAATCTACATCCCTGCATAAACTTCAACTGGGTCAGAACTCGGCAGCCAGTCCATTCACTCACACCAAGTCCTGTCAGCATATTACCCCTCATATCCTCTGTGAATAACATTGGCTTCCTATCTCCCAAAGCATTGACTACGAGATCCTCCTGCTGACATATAAAGCCCTAAATAACTCTGCTCCTGCCTACCTGTCTGACATTCTTCTCCCATATCAACCTTCACATGCACTCCGCTCCGGTGCTGCGGGCTACCTCATAACCCCCAAGTCCCAGCTTAAAAGCTTTGGTGACAGGGCATTTACAAGGGTTGCTCCTAGGCTCTGGAACTCTCTCCCTAAAACCATCCTCTGAGACTCCCCATTTTCCAACAAGACTCATCTGTTTAAAATTGCCTTCCCCTAGCCAGGCACTATCCTTTTTTCTTTTGTTTCATTATTTATGTTGTTTGTTTGGTTCCTTTTTCATTCTTGTAAAACGTTACACATGTGGTCGCTGGCAATATCAGCTATTTAGAGGTTTCATTTCAGTCACTCCAAACCCTAGACCTGAATTCTACTGATCAGTAAAAAAAATTCTAATAGCCCCATTTCTTGTTGAACTGTGTTATGGCCGTGTTAAAAAAATGACATTTCACTTGGTAGTAAATGTAATTTTGTAAAAATGTTAATGTAAAAAAAAGACAAAAAGCCAATGTCCCTGGATCTAACACATTGCCTGTCGTCCCTGTTGTTTCCCTAGGTAAACGCCTACACCATTCGTGTAGGCCTGGGTTGTAGCACATTGGCTGCAGATGTGTAGCCTAATTTAGGCCACCTAGTTTGGGCTACCGTAACATCCATGCGTGCCAACCCCATCCTGTCCAGCTGCCTCTGCTTTTCACAGACTCATGACGCTGCTCTGGGAATTCCTACACATAGGGGCCAAGGCAGCCGATACGGCAGTTTCCTGTTTCTGACCCCGCATCCTCCTGGTGTTATTTTTTGTATCCCTGTTAAATAAACCCCTGTGCTGTATGTGTCATTTAAAGAGTGCTTATGAATTTAAGTTGGTGTGTGGTGTCGGGCACTACAGGAGTTGCAGTAAAATTCTAACAAGTTTAATGAATTTGATAGAATTGCGTTCTTCATAAATCCTCACTTGTATTCTACTAGAGGTAGGCTAATCAAGATTCAAGTGAACACTACAGTGGTTCGTTATCTCAAATAACTAGAATTATGTCTCAATATCTGCAAGGCAATTTGTGGAAACCCTAACCCAGGGGGGTCAAACCAGTTCCACGAAGGGCCGAGTGTCTGCAGGTTTTCGCTCTCACCTTGTACTTGATTGATTAATTAGGTAACTAATTGGTTAGGTCTACCCTCACCTGGTTGTTTAGGTCTGAACTGGGAACCAATTAACAGGAAAAAACTAAAACCTGCCTTGGAACCGGTTTGACACCCCTGCCCTAAGCAATCCAATTTACAGAAAAGGTACCAGATTCTTATTTTACCTTTAGGATCAAACATTTCTCCCTGTCAGTGAGAAATGCTTGGCTTTAAAGTTCCATTAAAGAGATGTTTCACCAATACTGTTTTGCATAAGTATTCAGACATTTAGCACATTTCTATTGGCCACAAAATTACATGAAAAGAAAAAATGCAAAATCACCCAACATGCTTAATGTTACAAAAAATGAAATACGGAAAGAAAAAAGTCATTTTACTGTTCTAAATAAGTAGATTTGGAACGTCTGAGACAGAGCAATGCCCTTAAGTTGACACACTGAGGCTTGAAAATGGCCTTTAACTAAGACCATTTACAATTCACAAGAATGACAGACGAAAAACTGAGAATAAACAACTAATTTAATTCACCTGCTCCAAACTGTCAGTAAGACAAACACTGTACATGGCGTATTTACAGTAGATAACACAGCTCCAAGAGTGTCCAAGGCAATGGAATTGATATTCTGCATTCCAGGTTGGGGGGGGGTTACCAGACAAACGCAGCTCTTTCCCTCAGCATACGCACCCCGAAACGCTGCCACTCCCTCTGGTGAATCCACATCTCCTGGGTGGTGTCCAGGCAGGCCAACACGGCTCCACCCTTCCAAGAGATCAGACGAGGGTCCAAGTCCTGAACAACGACGCAAACATGAAAATATGTTACACTCAGTGAACTGTAAGGACAGTATGCTTAAATACGCAAAAAATACCCCCCCCACGCTCCTTAAACATAGTGGACATTTTACTTTTAAAATATATTTAACAGTGATTTAGATGGTAACACAATTCCCTATATAAATTTGTGCATGTTTTTATATCACACAAACTAGGAGCTCTAGCAACCAGGAAATTCGACACTACATTGACTGCTTGTTGTCTTTGCCAAAAAAAGTCCTAATCTGATCATAACACTGGCAGGTAAAACTCAGAAACCCCAACTAAAACTGGAAAGCTTAGGTTGGCAGGCATAAGGGGGCAGCCCACCTTAGGTCGCGTGATGACCTCCACGCTCTCCACTACCCTGCGGAAGGAGGGGGGCATCTTGTTGAGGATGCGGTACTGTAGGAACTCCTGGGCCCTGTGGAACAGCAAGCCTCCTCCTACAACCAGGATGGAGCTGTACATCTTTCTCTTGGTCTCATCAGACGCTGGACACAAACAAAACCCACTCTACATCCAAATATTCATCCTTCCATATTTTGTATTTACTGCTTTCAAATTCTAAACTCACCCCGTATGCCTAACCAAATAAATATTATCCAATAGTATAATTTACATGTATCAAGGCATAACATAACAAGCCTTTATAGGATCACTTTGAGGCCAAGGGGATTCTGCTTACCACAGCAGTCAATGCTGTGCAGAATGGCTTTGTCCAAGCCAAGCGCTTTCCCCTCGAACTGCGTCATGGCGGTCTTCCTGAAGAGGAGGGCCGAAGGGGGCTCCTCCATCTCCGCTCCCCCCATCAGGCAGTCATTCTGGGAGTGGCCCAGCTCCACGTCCTGCCCGTGGGCAGCACCACCACGGTCTGAGGTATCCCCGACCTGACTGCTCAATTCCCCCTCAAAGCCCGGCGGCTTGGGAAGAGACTTGCGCTCAGCGGACGCTTTAGATGACTGAGCATCATAAGAGAAAGTAGAAAACGGCCAATCAGATATTGGCACCGGTAAGGAAGAGAGACTCAGTTTAGGGGGGTTTCTGTCCTACCTGGTCCTGTTTGCTCTGTGTTCCCAGTAGGTAGTGTTCATCGTGTGGGTCTTCTGCATCACCTTGTGACCGGTGCTGCAGAGAGGTCATCTTCTGGCCCACTATCCCAAACATGGTGGGGTAAAACAATGCCATGGGGGCCTACGACACAGAATACACATCGGTACACTGCCAAAAGTGACCATAATCCTAGTATGTCAACTTAGGCTTTATCAATTCCTTTCATCAGTGACAGCTAGGGCTTTAACGGCACACAAAATCGTAACCAATACGGTACAGGTGACTCTTTACTGTTTGCACATGAACCTGAATGAATACATTTGCAATAATTTGGGCCAGAAAACAGCTAGCTAGTATTCAATGGCTCTTGAATAAAACTGAGCTATTCTATTTAAACAGGAGCTTTATGCACAGCATAATTAAAACAATAAATACTGATGAGCCAAACTCCAGATGGAACAGCTGCAAAAGATAAAGGTGATAGTAAAACTACAATGTAGAATCCAGCTTTATATAAGTATCTGGTTTAGCAGCATTTTGGCATTCCAGTAAACTACAACGGTGATTGACAGAGAGATAACTGTAAGTCGCCACTACTTGAGGAATTTAGCTTTTGCAGCAGCTTATATCTCAAACATGTTGACACTAGTAATGAGGAGTTCACAAATGATTATTTAGTAGTTATTTCTGATTTAAAAAACTACATATTTTTCTGACTTGAAAGTAATGACCCTTTTTGTATTCATCATCAGAAGCCTTTTTACTGAACAACTCTAAATGATCTGAGTCAGTAAAAGACTTAAACTTCCGGTCAGTATCCCAGGAGTAACACCAAAACAATGCATTCAACCAGCACCAGTCTAATTGGGCTGAAGAGATTACAGGAGAAATGGGTCGATGTGTGTGTGTGTGGTTGGGTTTATACCTGCAATTTCTCATCCCCGAGTCGAACCTGATACAGAAGAGCAGGGGACTCTGGGAAACGTGTGCGAAACTCATGGTCTTGGAGTCCCGAAATGTCCTAGAGCCACGAGAAGAGAACAAGACGCAAATGTAAAATAAGGGTCTGTCTGTCTGCTTTCATTCCAACACTTAGTAACACATCATCTTCAGCCATGGCCCCTATAGCCCAGGTGGGTTAGTCAGTGATTTGCCTCAAATGTGCTAGTGATGAACAACAACAAAAGGCCTGTGCCTCAGTTAGCTCTTTTATGCAAAGTTTACAGGTTCATTGGAGCAAACCATAGCAAGGTGTAAACAGGTGTTATTGGACACGGTACAGCAGCTCCTCCCTTTGCTTTGGTCCAACCAGCTAGATGTTATGAGACTGTTGCTGTACCTGGTCCAGGTGGCAAAAAGTCTCCTTCAGCTGTTGCAGTAGGATGCAGTCCATTCTGTTGGAGAGCTGACACTCCCTGTAGGGAAAGCCTGCCCTCTGCAGGAGCCAGAAGAAACAACGGGTGACATCAGAGCCACCGTATGCCAGACACAGCCTGCGGAGGGTGACAACAGGAGACTGTGACCAACCATCTCCACTACCACACTGATCTGACTGACACCGGACCTTCTGGTAGAGCCTTTACAGTGGAGACCGTGTCCGCGAAGTAGACCGTGTCCGCGAACACACTTCCCTCTCGACCGGGGGGGGGGAATCACACCCACCTGGAGTTGCGGTGAGACACTCCGTCCTCCACACAGCACAGGCTGGTCTTTTGGTCCCCCACGTCCACCACGCAGGCACTGCTCAGGCCACTGCCGAAGGTGGCACACACCGACTCCTGGTGGACTATGATGGCTGCAGGCCAAGTAATAAGCATCAGCAAGTGCCGGGGTGTGTGTGCGACAACGTGTGATTAGACGAGATCAGTGTGTATCTGTGTGTGTGTTTGTGTTACCTGAGAAGCCCATGTTGAGCAGCAGCATGTTGACCAGCTCCTTGATGTGCTGTCTGTTATAGATGTCAGGGACTAAAAGGATACACCTGTAATACTAGCAAAACAACAACCAAACGTGATCATTCATAAATTACAAACCAACTACGTCATCTTGAATTAGTGAAAATCCCCTTTAGGGGTTTTACATTTAAATATCAACAGGTCGGTCCTTTGTCAGATGTATTAGTAGATTATGCACTAAATATTTCCAGTTAAGGACTGAGCTTAATGGAGAGATACTGAGTGCTAGTGTTTAGGAAGTAGGTGGAATGTTGTTTGTGTTGTTGGTGCCAATAAAGGTGGGAGAGCAGATCTGGTATTTATTTGTGACACATTTGTATTGGGGAATCATTGGGGCCTCTGACCATTTGTAATCTGTTGAAACCATCAGCATATCTGTGCTTTGTCCTTTAGGCATGTGGAACCCAGGAAAGGGTATTTTAAAATGCCCCTTAGCCCTTTTGGGGGAATGAGGGGTAATGAGCCTACTTATATGGAACAGGTGTTGTTTTCATGTGATGACAATGCACATTTTTGTCTGCATCCCTCCTGTATAAGAATTTAATGTGTTTCCAACTTCTCCAGATATGTTTCATGGTTTCCTTGTAACTATGTTTTCTTTCTCCTTGCAAGTAATAAAGTGGATGATTTTGTCTCTGTACATACTTCCTAAAGAGTTATATTCAAAGGAAATGCCATCACCGGGGGTTTACGGTTAAATATGAACAATGCTGGGTGAGCCCAATTGTATGGCCAGTACCTTGAGGTCTTTGAGGGGGATTTCCAGTTGTTTCTGTATGACGTGGCTCCAGATGGCCTCTAGGTCAGCCAGGACAGCAGCCAGAGAGCCCCCAACACCACCGTGAACGTTGAGCTTCCCTCGGCTGAGGGGCCAGCGCATGTCGTAACAGTCAGTGGGGTTCACATACAGCGCCTGCCGTTTCGGACAGAGAAGAAAGAGACAATCCCAGAGGAGTCAACGGAAACACTTGAAAGGACTCCACTATTGAAACATGGGTTCTGAATGTAACCTTGATCTGCCATGCCTCCTCACCTCCTCTCCCACCAGGTGTTCCGGGTGGTAGGATGTGTTGGTCCACTTTACCCGGGAGCTGCTTTCCAGAGCTGCTGGTCGAATCTGTCTGTTGTAAGACCTTGCCTGCAAAGAAATATACAGCCATTTAAGGGACGTCAAGGGTGGTCCAACTGCAGAAAAGCCATGCATACCAAACTCGTCAAACCTGTTCCGCAGACACTGGCGTCCGTCGTACTCCGTTGGACATCTTCTTTGACCAGATCGCCTGGTCAACCATTTTGAGACCATTCTGCCTTTGTTCGTTGCTCTCCGGGTTCTTCATAGAACCAATAAGGGAGAGGGAGCGTTAAGACAGAAGGCCATAGTGAGTACGTGCTTGCGGGTTTTAGGGGTAATTTTTTTAACTTACATTCAGGCCCTCTCTCACCAGCCATGCATCCTCATATCTGGGCTGGCCTGTTTGTTTATGTCTGCGGGCTATCACGTGTGGGACAGCGGCAGGAAGAGTGTCGGTTGCTCTACCTATTCTCAGCGTTCTGGATCCAGGGTGTATCACCACAATGAAGTTGCTCTGAATTTGCTGTGAGAGGGAATGTTTATGAATGCACAAGCCTTAGAAGAACGCAAGCAGTTTGTCACCAAGACGTAGGAGAGAATATACCACCACGGACTAGAGTAACATGACCAATGTTGGCAAGGACACTGCTATAGCAAGTAGTGCAAAGTCATCAACTGGTAATGGAAAGTTCAAATGATTCCATCTGATTAATCTATAACTGAATTGCGTCCTGGTTGTATGGAATAAATGATTGACTTGAATAGGAACTACTCTTCTATATTTACATTTCAGTCATAGATTTAGCAGATACTATAAGGAAGGACTCATTCATCTGTTGTGGGACGACCACGCTAGGTTGCTAACTAACAAACGGGATAACCATGTTTGACTGTAGTCTTTTTCCAAAAGAAACAGCCTTACTACATTTGGGTCTTGAGCGTGTCTAGTTAGCAAGTTTACAACTTACTTCTTGAAGAGGTTCCGGGATAACCGGTGGAGCGATTGGTCTTTTAACACCACGCTGTTCCTTTTCTTTCTCTTTCTCCTTCTCTCTTTCCTTCTCTTTGCCGTTTTCTTGTTCTCTCTCAGCTTGTGTCATTGTGGAAATGTTACGACAATCTGCAGCCTGCTCCTTCTTTTCTACATTAGTCCTAAAATAATACCAGCTAGCTAGCAGCCCGTTCCTGCAACAACACTCTGGGCTACTGAAAAGTGGACAACCATAACTATTCCCTAGGTTTGGGCGGCCGTCTTTCCCTGGCCGACCATAAAACATTACAGAAAGAAATATCAACAGAATTCCCATATACGCTGCGTTCCACCTGTCAGTTTCCCTAAACAATTGACAAAAACAAATCCCGGGATAGAGGTAAGGCCTATGTTTAATGTGAGATTACTTGAGTGAACTGTAGCCAAAGAGTATAGAAGTGCTTCTGCAAAGAGTTTTTTGATATTGGTGGCTCAAGTGTAAGCAACATTTTATTGAACGCTTTGTGTCAAACTTGTTGGTTCCGTTTGCTGTTTATGTATTAGGGACTTTTCAATTTCACATAGCTTCTCCAGCACATTTATTTTATTTTGTTTGCACAGTTATTTATGTTCATGAAGAAATTCTTATAGATGTTTACATGGTTTTTGCATATCTACAGTTTTTAAGAGGCCTTGGCCCTTATTTCTTCAGTACTGATACTGATTTCATGATCAGTTTTGCATTCAAACAGAACAGTTACATTGATAAGATCATCCTAGATCAGATCACTGCCTTATGTAGCAGTCAGTACAAAACCAGCCCCACACTTATTAAAATAAAGTTTGCTAAAATTGTTAATCAATTATACAAAAAAGCGGAATTCCTCAGTACTACATAATGCACATGACAACACTGCTGTTGGACTTCAAACAGCCTAAAGTATTTTTCTCTTTTGTGGTACAGGAAGCATAATCCTAATGTAATTAGTAGTACAGCAACGCTCTGTCTGGCAAAGTCTAGAAACTGTATTGCCTGGCACAATAATCAGACAACGTGTTTCTCTTTAGACCATTCTAACATTTAATAAAACAGAAACTGAATGCAGAATGAAAATTCTGTCCACCTTCTTATGTAGTTAGTCACAGCCGCTTACTTTTTATATGGGAATTATATTTTTCATGAACAAGATGGTGTACCTATTAAAGTTGCCACTGAGTGAAGATTTTGACGCCTGTGTCTCGTCTGATAGACATCAATACAAATTGACTTGACACTTGTATGTATTAGATTTTTGTTTTTCATCATGGTTTCCACTTTGTCATTTTGATTTGGAATCATTGCAAAAATTCCGAGCAGACTCAGCAGAGTCCAAGTGAGATATTGTCACCATCTCCCCCAGTTGTGTTCAAACAACTGTATTAAAGGATTTGTTCACAAGCTTTTAATTTTTAGCATTCATCGTTTTTATCTTACTTCAGCCTCATCCTGTGTTGCCATTGTTTGGGCTAGGGTTTGTTTTGGCCCCAGCGCTCTCTAGCTTTTTGTTCAGCATGTGGTTCTTATCTCCTGTGTGATCAAGACACAACCTGCACCTGTGTCGCAAGTGTTTACGCTCTGCATGCAGCCGCCATGACGGACAGCTTCTGAAGCATATCTGATGCCGTTCTGTTGTTTCTTAGCTCAAACAGGAAGTGAATACCGTCCTCCTTCACTGGAGGAATGAATGCCAACAACAACATAAATAGAGGTCACAGGAGCCTGAATTGCACCACGCTGATTGAAATGTGTTTGGTCAGGAAGGTATAAAGGTCTTTGGTCCCTTCGGTCTCTGTAGGACCGGGAGATAGAGATAGTGAATGTTCTAGAAATTGATGTACTGTCCTGATCTAGAACTGACCAAGGGCCTCCTGATGAAGTCATGTATCACAGTCTTAATGGCTTAATAGTCCGTCACCTCTACTACCACCCCCTCTATTGGCCTTGTGCCGAGCACCAAGTCACTACGCGCCCAGTCACAAATCACAAGCCAAGTATGCACACCTGGTCCCCATCAATCTCATTAGCACCCCTATAGAAGTTCCTGTGTTTCACCGTCACATTGCCAGTACAAACAACGCTACACGCCATGTTTTTTGGCTCCAGCTTTTTTTTTTTTTTTGGGGGGGGGCATTCTATTTACGCTCTCAAGCATTTTCTCCTGCTCGTTCCAGCCGAGCTCCTACCTATTTTCCCAAACATCTCATCACGTTAAGCATTTGGGTCCCTACCCACTCTCCGTTAGTACGATGTCTAACAATGGCATGGATGCTCAGTGTAATTGTTTTTATGTAACCCGTATTTTACTAGGTATGTGGAATAAGAACACATTCAAAATGGTATGTGAGACAAAAGTTGAAGTGGGACCAATTAGAAATGTAGCCAGGACACCATGGTTAATTCAAGATTGCCAAAAGATATAAAACACAGAGAAATGTCAACACATAGGCGAAAGGAATACACCCCTGGTTTCCTATCAAAGAACTGGCCCTGTTTAGCCATAAGTTGAGGTGCAATGTGGTCCTATGGATATGCCGTTTATGGGTGACGGTTTCTCTTTTGCAAAAACATTGCTCAACACTTAAACACTTAGGCTAAAGATCAAAATCTTTACTGTACCTTGCGATTTTGTTAAGAACAGGATGTCACAATGGTCAACCAAGTGATCGCCAAACCAGTCATGCTGGATGATTTCATAGGCAGCATTACATTCACCACTGTGTCTCCATTAAGGTTGCACATGTAGTCCAGCTCCTCGAGGGTGGCATCCATATGTGCCTTCCCAAGGAGGTTTTCTATGTCTCTCAATAAAGTTTTAAAACATGGAGGACCGAAGGAGCGCTGCCTGAGCCCTACAGAATGACCTGCAGCGGGCTATGGATGTGCATGTTTCTGACCAGACTGTCAGAAACAGACTCCATGAGGGTGGTATTAGGGCCTGATTATAAAAATCCATATTTTAGTATTGTATTCATTTTATTCTTAAATGTCATCATTATAATATCCGATACAACAAAGTATGGGTTGAGGTGATTTACTGACATGAAAAAAAACATTGAATACACCAAAAATATTCTATTTAAATTTAAAAGGTTATCTTAAAGCTAAGTGAGAAACTTTCTACCCTGGTTTTTGCAGAGCTGTTGTTACTATTAATGGGGAAAGACATGCAAAGTAATATGTTCTTATACCATAAGCTCTCAACTTTTTACCAGCATTGTTGGGTTCTCAGTATAGTGACCCAAGGAGCTGGCTCCCTGCACTCCCTGAGAGGACTCCAACTGTTTTACCGCATCTCTCAGCTTCTCCGTCACCAACTCCCCAAAGGCCAACCTGGATCTCATCTTTAACTTCAGCCTTTTAGATGCATGCTCCTGATGCAGGTGTCTGATTATTTTCTCCAAATCCGGCATCAGATTAAAGTCCCTACAGGACTGGAGTTCCACAGGCAAGCCGCTCTTTGGGGCCTTGCCCAGGTGCACCACCCAGAACTTGGCCAGCTCACTGGGGCTTCTGGCGTGACTTGACACCATGTGAAGCACCAAAGGGAACAGGTCATGAGACGCGGCTGGTGCGGCGTGTTCCCAGGGGCCACGGTGGTAATGCTCGGGCTGTGGACTTATAATCAGCACCCTGTCTGCAGATTGCACCTGCTCAGCTAGCCAGCGCATGAGACCCTGCTCTGCGAGCCTGCTAAGCTGCCACAAGTCAATGGCCACTTGGCATCCACCGTGGCACTGCAGGAACTCGGCGAAAGCCAACACGGCTCTCTGGAAGACGAGGTTTTCCGCAGGGTACACCATCAGCACTGACACGGGCACTTTGGGGGCCTTCGTCAGGCTGGTAAAGGGGTGGTTTGTGTGAATTCTGTACACTTTATCTGGAAAAGAATAAGACAGAATATTGGATCATTATTTTAAAAGAAGAAAGTGAGAGGTGATTGGTTACTTAAAAAAAAAAGTTCTGAACTTACACAGAGTGAGAGAACAGATCACCAGCACCACCAGCCCAGCTAGGCATCCAAGAATGCTCTTTTGTATGCTAGCTGATATTGCACCAACATCCGTATTTTGTTCAGTCATTTGGATAGGCACTTTAAAGGGGAACATATTTTGTTAAATAATGATTACAGTTACTCAGACCCTGAAAGGACTAGTGGTCTTACCAGAAGAGGGCATCATTTTAGGGAGGGAAGCGCTCGTTGCAGCTTAAAGAAAAATAAATTAAACAACACATTAAGAACAAGTTCATTCCTGCACTTCAAATCAGATGTCAGGTTATCAAAATTGCCCAAATGTATGTTCTTTGGCATAAAATAGAGGTTAACAAATCAAAAGGATTATGCCACATCATATCGAGGTTCAGTATATACCAAATATTGTCAAACAAAAGGAGTGTTATTGAGGCCATTAGGAGATTTTTCAGTCTCTGGATCCAATAGATTCACTTAAAATGATTGTTTTCTCAGTACGGCCTCCTCTGCATAACATCTTATAATTTACATTTTTATAATTTAACTGACAACAACAACTTCTGGAAATGCAAGTTCTATGCACTGAGCTAAACTCTCTAACTCAAAACATTAAATTGCATAAATCAATGGATTCATCCTGCCTTGTGTCAACCAAACAGGCTGGTGGTGAAGATGTAAAGGTAAGAGGAATATTTTTGTGCCACACATTAGGCCCCTCAATTCCTATGAGAATCACAAAAATGCCACAGTGTTCATAAGCATTGTTGTTCATCCTTCCATTGCGGCAGTCCACCTGTTTTCCAATGCATTCTATGCAGAACACTGTGTGATGTTATTAACATTGCGTGATATTAAGTCAACACTGAAAATAAATCTATTAATTTAATTACTGCAGTGAAATCTAGCTATACTTGAATCAAAAGGGTGTGCTAAGAGGGTCCTTAAATAAGTGCACCATGTCAAGTGGCTACTAGGGTGTGTATTGCATACATTTCAGTAGTCTATACTAATTATTATTATAAAAAAAGATATTTAATCATAGCAAATAAAACATATAATTATAATAAGAACTTACCATATGGTACAGTGCATGTTTGATGCTGCATAAACTTCCCTGCTGCTGGTGATGGAAGATTGTAAGCAGTGATGGTTATCACGTGACCTGGGATTACAGGCACAAGGTAATGGAACCACAGCTGGAAAAGAGATTATTTCAATAAAATTTCCAGTGAACCCAAAACCATTACAATAAGATAGACATTGAATTGATAAACCTCTATGGCAACTACCAGTAATACAGTAAATGGTCATGATGTTTACAGTTTTTTATGCTTAAACACTAACAGTGATTCTTGAAGCACAATCTCTGAAACCTTTAACACTTGCCAACACATTTTGCAAAACTGTAAACAAAAGTCTTCAAATGTAATTGTAGCAAAACAGCAAACACTGGTCTCCACATTACTACACCAATTCGCCAAATGCCTTTCCACAATGAGACATATAAAAAAAAAAAGAATTTGAATTCACAAGTTCACACACAAATCAGGGCGGAAGCACTATAAATAGGCTACAGATACACATTATGCAAATAATGTACACCTTCCACAACTGACTAATCCCTAATGACCAGGGGCCAGAGCAGGCCAGGTATGTTATCATCTGGGAGAATGTTCGCATCCACCGGGCTGCTGTGGTCCCAAATGTGTCCACAGGTCACCCACTTTTGATCGCATTGAATGCGAATGCGATCTCTCTGTTTCTGAATCCTATTGAAGAATTCTTCTTCGCATGGCGTTATAAGGTGTAAGCTTATGTAGCTTTGCAAAAACAGCTCATAGTTTCAAATATAGTACCCAAGCAATCACAACAAACTGTAATGCCTACCTGTTCAAGACCCCTGAGCTTTACTTCTGTAAATGGTGGTTCATAACGACAGAGATATCTTTCAAGGCTTAAATCAATCCAAGTTCCTGTGAGATTGTAAATGCTCGCTGCAGAAGTTATTATTATTATGACATGCATCATCGCTGTATTTCTGAATCTATTTCCATCAATATGCCATTAATTAAAAGATTGCTTACAGTCTATGTTGATGGCCCAACTTATGTTTAGCTGAAATTCCTCAAAATCTTCAGTAAGAACATCAACCCTGAGACTATGAAGAGGAGAAGGGCTGGCTTGAGAAATATTTTTCCATCCTGGTGGTACATCTGTGAGGAAATGCTCCGTTATTTAGTGTCAGCCTTCGAGATCTGACACACATTTTGAGAACACAGACTTTAATTTCTACAAGCAGTTTTTATTTACGTATATTTATGTACTAAAAGATAGTTTGACATGAAGCCTGTGAATTAGTCTTGGAGTACATTTCTACAAAATTAAAAACTATATATTTACAAAAACCACAAAGAACGAATTTGTAGGATAGGTAAATCATAACTGATTTACATAACTGAACTCACCTAATGATTCATCGCAGGTAACACTCTGTGAATTATATAATGAACAAATATTAAAAGGATTAATATTGCATACAAACCCCAATGTTTCTTATATTATGAATAAAACTTACAATTGAGGGTGATGACTGAGCAGTGAAAATGTTAAACAACATATGTAATATAAAAATCCTCATGATTCGGGAAACGCTTGCAAGATCACTTCAATAAAGGTTAAATGAACTTGTAATATTCACTCTTAGGAGCCTCACTACGCCAGTAAAAGGCACCTACTGCCTTTTACTGTGTGAACACTTTGGTTTTAGTTGCGCAACAAGTCTAGTAGATCCCTCCGCGTTTCATTCCGTTAGAAAAAAACCTTGCGCAAATATCAACACCCCAAGGTTAATCCTTTGGCTACCAATAGCGTGCAGCAAGAACCGTGGCTCACAGACTGTGAACTTAGTTTTATTATCTCTGCCAGGTATGTGACAGAATAGAGGTCGATGCGATCTAGAAAAAAGTAAGTAAACCTGTTTTAAATGTTATTACTATACTCGGTGGAAACCTAAGTTATTTGCTTGAAACTGGAACTCATGGAGAGTTGAGTTACCCTTTTGCTCATACAGGGATCGCAACCATTAATGTATTTCTCGACCCTGGTCAGAATCTTGGATTCATCTTACAATAGCCCTCTCCCGATGTGGGTACATTTAACACTTAACCTCCTTGTTCGAAGTTGTCCAAATAATTATCCTATACCAGAAAGAAAAACTGCCAAGTAAATCACCCTTTAAGAAAAACGTACCTATAGTACAGTGCGGCAGTGGGAAATGTTGTTAATGTTTGTATGAATGTTGAAATAGATTAAAACATCTGACCTAAGGAACTTTGAGCGGGTAGACTATCGTTGGCGGTGCCAGGCGAACTGGTTATATCAGAAAAAGGGCGAAAACAAAACTCATTCAAGCCAACAGAAGGTCCACAGAGCCAGACATATAGTTGTAGTATGAATGTTGTGGACAGCGACATCGTGGGTGTCCTATTGCTGCAGATGACCACAGGAGATTACACAGCTAAAAAATATTTTTTAAATCGTCTCGAGTGGCCACGCAAACCTACAATCCCTGGATAATTCAGATGTGCAAACATTGTCCAGTCTGCCAAATCCCTGATCAGTTTGAAAGTCATCAAGTGTAATAATAATGTGTTTTTATTCAGTCGGCAGTTGTCAGCTCTATAGATAGATAGTCATTGGTGCATTTGTGATCACATGAAATTGTCGAGCAGGAACCTTCAAGTAATAATTGTTCATGATTTTTCATGTTTTTCTTGTGTATGGAGTTGGAAAATCAAGGCTTTCTGAAGCATTCGATACTTTTTTCAACTTGGGCGGAATTGTTTTTTCAACTATTCTGCCAGAAGCACTTAACGATGACGTCTCAATCGTGTTGTAATCAGAAAACCTTCAAAATAAAAGAGCCTATGTTAAGATATTGCATTGTGTTTAAGTCACTCCCCCTCATTCTGATCTGTGTGGTTTTGTTCATTGTCCAGTTGCATTGTTAAGCAGAATTCCTTCCTAGCCGATATGCTTTTGTACACTTATGATTCCATTGCTCTGCTGCCATCATCCGTTATATATCGTCACCAAAGTTGAGTGAGCTTGTTCCAGATCCAGCCACACATGCCCATGCCATAACATTCTCTCCACCATGTTTCACAGATAAGGTTTTTTGCTTTGAAGTTAGTCCAGACTATTGCCTTTCCATCACTTTGATAAAGGTTCACCTTTGTCTCATATGTCCATAAAATTCCGTTTCAAAACTGCACTGGCTAATCACTAGACTTTTCAGCAATTCTAATCTGGCCTTTCTGTTTTGTGCTGATCAGAGGTTTGCATTTTGCAGTGTAATGTTTGCAGTTTCATCCAAAAGGTTGATTTAGCAATGCTCAACCTTTGTGCAATGGTTCTAATCGAGTTGCTATTTTTAACATCCAAATGGCTTTCTTTCAAAGACAGCTCCCAAGTCTTCATGTGGATTATGCTTAGTGTCTTTGGATCTGGAAACAGATTATTTTTTAATGAAATACTTACATAGGTGTACAGAGGCCTGTTAAAAGCAGCCGTTAGTCCTGTTTATGTTCAGAGATACAGGCACCGTATTCCTGAGTTAAGCTAATTAATAAATATACTGTGCTCTTTCATTGTTCTTGCACAAAGCATGCAAATGAAGACACCCCACAGCATTATCGAACCTTCCCCAAATTTGCTTACTTCTTGACATTTCCTTGTTCATAACCATCTTGCCAGTGCTACAGGAAGAGGAATGTTCTGTTTTCTCTTTTTTAAGAAAAGCATTTCTCTCATTAATGCAGGGCTGTCGGTTTTCTCTCCAACTCTAATCAAGCACACTGATTCTAAAAATTAGCTGGATGAAAAGCTTAATAAGGTTAGTCAGAAATGGGGTTGAAGAGAACCTACAGGACAGTAGATCTCCAAGAACAGGTTTGGGCAGCCCTGCATTAACGCGTCTTATTTTCATATGTTATATTAATAAAATAAAATTAATCTATTTAACATTTTGTTGGTTGCTACATGATTCCATGTGTGTTATTTCATAGTTTTGATGTCTTTTTGTCTTTTTGATAATTTATTATTCTACAATGTGTAATATCGTAAAACTAAAGAAATACCATTTATGTATGTGCACAACCTTTACTGGGACTGTGCGTATAGGAGCTGATTAGCCTACTGAGCCAAGTGTGACACACGGTTTGATTCCTGAGTCCTTAAGCAGAGTTTTTGACTCTATAAGGTTGTGAAACCCAAACAAAGTAAATCTGATCTTAATCACATTACATTTTGCACATATTTTAGATTTTTTTATTAAAATGCAAAGCTGAAAGACAATATGTTTTGTCAATTCAAATGATGATTGTAATATGTATACTAATTAACATTATTCATTACTACATTTGGAACAATCAACATTCACATTCAATTATTTACTGATGCAAAACACATTTCGGTACAGTGGGGCAAAAAAGTATTTAGTCAGCCACCAATTGTGCAAGTTCTCCCACTGAGAGAGGCTTGTAATTGTCATCATATGTACACTTCAACTATTTATCTCAATACTTTGTTGTACACCCTTTGTTGGCAAGGACAGAGGTCAAATGTTTTCTGTAAGTCTTCACAAGATTGTCACACACTGTTGCTGGTATTTTGGCCCATTCCTCCATGCAGATCTCCTCTAGAGCAGTGATGTTTTGGGGCTGTTGCTGGGCAACACAGACTTTCAACTCCCTCCAAAGATTTTCTATGGGGTTGAGATCTGGAGACTGGCTAGGCCACTCCAGGACCCTGAAATGCTTCTTACGAAGCCACTCCTTCGTTGCCC